>VZTX01004072.1:269441-472803 GCA_013400915.1 Pardalotus punctatus | reverse complement strand
GCCAGGGTCAAACCTCGACACGGTGTCAGACCTGCTGATGAGATGCAGGGCAGGGTAAATTATGGCAATGACCCTGTTCTTTCAGCTAGAGGGAAAAGGAGCAAATTTTCTTTTGCCCCTAAGCTGTGGATCACAGATCCTCTGAGGGAGCCACAGCTGCAGCAGGAGTGCAGAGGGCTTTAGGAGAGGGCAGGGGAAGGATGGAGCCAGCCAGGACAGGGCTGGGAATAACCAAAGCCTTCCTTTTATCATTCAGTGCCCAGAAATGAGCTATTTCTAGCACTTCATACTTGAAAAACCCAAGTTTTTACCACACAACAACACTGAACACTTGTGAGCCCTTCCTTTGCAGCCGTGCAGCAAAGCTGCAACTTTCAAGTCTCAAAAGGGAGGCATGGGGAGGGTGCCAGTGCTTTCATTAGCCATTTTACTCACAGGAATACTCATCAATAGTTGCACAGCCAGTTTTGAACTCAAGCAAAGCATGTTCTCTCCATAAAAGAGTAAATAAATTAGCTTTTCCATCAATGCCTCTTGCTTTTGCTTGACAAAGAGCAGTTTTTCATTACTCAAATTGCTTTGTGCATTAGTCAATGAAGCCCCAAACATTAAATTCTGCTCATGAGTTTGAAAAATCTAGGCCAGATAACTTTTTCTCTATTAGGCACACACATTACAGCACTCCTGCATCTCCCCACAAAACCCACCCTTGCTCTGGAAGCCCGTATCCATTTCTCCTGGCTTGCCATCATTAACCAGCCAGCAAACCATTCCAAAAATAAGATACCAGCATCCAAACACCTGCATGTTTTTGCCACACACCAGACACCCACATCCTTTTCTAGACAGCAGTACAACATCTTCCTTTCTAATGCAAACTTCCACCTACTCACATACCCCACATAAAGACTCAGAAGCAAAGGCAGCAGATTAATTATGCCTCTGCTTTTCTCCAGGTTTTGTTCTCGCCGTTATCCAATTGTGAATGATTAGTGTCCCTAAATTCCCAGAAAGCTCTTTCAGCTGTGGCTCTCAGATGGGCAGAGCACAAACCCCGGGAATGACAATAGAGCAGCGCTCAGTTATGTCACCATGACATGTGGCCTGGAATTTGTTACATACCATCCCTTCAGCCATACTTCTACCCAGATACTTCCACAGAACCAATTTTTTTTTCACTTTCTTACCCTTAGAAATCTCTTTACTCCAAGATTAGGACTGAGACTACCGAGATTTTGTTTAAGTGATGGTGCAGAACATAAAGAAAGTGTGTTTTTGTTCAAGGGATGATGAAGTATTCAAGAGCTATTCCCTTTCATGCATCTCTTTAAGCATAAACCTAAACACTGGAAAGCATTGATTCTTCTTTTTTTTCCCCTTTAAATTAAGGTAAAAATCACCCCAGAAATATGTAGCTAGCTACAAAAAACCCATAGCTACTACTGTCCTTTTCAACTTCATTCATCACCACAGAAAGCTTTCTCCTCCCTCACAAAGAAGCTTCTGCTTTCATGTTTTTGCTGAGGGCTCTTATTTTTTAATGAAAATAACAGCTAATTCAAACTCAGTGCTGAACTGTTTGGGGCTTCATCTCTTATTAGAGACTAACTTTGGAGTTTTGCCATAATTTTGCTGTGTCTACAGTTTATCTGATTTTTATCGACTCCTTTAATTAAAAATGAGTTGCAGTACAATATTAATTGATTTTGTGATATAATAATTAATAGCAATTAATTCATTTTGGAGTAATTAGCATACGTAATTTTCCCTCCAGCTGTCATTCTGTGCCTGTCAGAAGCCATGCCCTCAGGGCAGGAGAGGTAAAACAGCAATGTTCCTTTTTCAGGGTGTCCATAGAGGATGCACATCCCTTCCCCTCGTCCCGGTGCCTCTGCAAACAGGATTTGGTATTCCAATCGCTCCTTCATTGCCCCAAACTATGCCTGTATCTCTATCCAGTGATCACTAGACAAGTCACACTACCTCTCTCTAAAAGAAATAGTTTGGTGATTCATGGAGGTGCTGCCCAGTAAATGCTAAGACGTTGCATTTTAATTTAATTATAGTCTTAAGATATAATAATTTGCCTCCTGGAAGCATCATACACACTCTATAAAAGGAATTTAAGGAATTTTTTCCCTATTTGCAGCACCTCACACCTCTCTCTCCCAGTGAAATCCTCTGACAAAGCACGCATCCCTGTGAAGTGCATAAGGGTTTCTCTGAAGAGAGCTCACACAGTGCAAACTCACGTCAAGTGCTTACTTTTTCCTACAGGTCTAAAACTAGCTGGGGCCTCATGTCTGATTTCAGAGAGAACTCTGTAATTACAACTCAAATAACCTTTGGCTTCCAGCTGAACTCCAGAGCCCTGCTCCTTTGGAAGCTGGGAGCGGCACATCCCGGGGATGTGCGGGGGCACGCGAGCGGGGCAGGAGCAGAGGAGGCTGCACACTGTGTGCTGCCAAAGGAGCAGCCACAGAGGCATTTTGTGGGAGCTGGCAGTCCCCTGGCTGTCCCTGGGAAGGAGTGACCCCGGGGCACAGACAGCCTGGGAATGCTGGGCAAGGAAATTGCTTTAGAAGTGCACGGCACTTTCTTAATGCAGTGTCAAACACAGGGACAGACCCCGGCGCAGCAGGCACTCGAGGATTGTCAGGCTTCCATTTGAGAATCTTTTTCTGAGGCAACATCTGAGAGAGATTTTGCTGCTGGTAGGTGTGAAGTGGAGCAGAACAGATTTTATTGCCTTTATAATCACAGAATGGTTTAAATGGGAAGGGACCTTAAAGCCCATCTTGTGCCACCCCCTGCCATGGGCAAGGACACTTCTCACTATCCCAGGTTGCTCCGAGCCCTGTCCAGCCTGGCCTTGGGCACTCCCAGGGATCCAGGGGCAGCCACAGCTGCTCTGGGCACCCTGTGCCAGGGCCTCAGCACCTCACAGGTGCTGGGAATTCTTCCCTCCCAGGGAAGAATTTCTTCTGTACAGCTAACCTAAATTTCCTCTGTTTCAGTTTGAACCCATTACTCTTTGTTCTGTCACTGCTGGGGAAGAGCCCAGGATTCCTTGCAGGCCCTCTTGAGATACTGGAAGGCTGCTCTGAGGTCTCCACACATGTGACCTTTGCTACCTCAACCACGCATCCCAAGGAAATTTCCAGACTACAGAAAACCAACAAGAACCCACCCCTGGGAGCGCCTCTGCGTCATACCATGAACACTTCTAAGACAAGAAACTCACTGAAAAAGGCGACCTGAACAATGGCATCCAAACTTGACCCCAGGCACATCATGGACCTGGCCCTGAAAGATGAAGCAGGATGTCTAAAAGCAAAGCAAACCAAGCACCAAATTTAGCTCCTGTGGTGGGGACGTCAGAAAGCTTTATGAACAAACATCTTCCTTTTAACTGTTCTACCTCACAAACATTCTTTATTACAGAATTTTGTACATTGGTTTTCAAGCTGCTGCTTTTTCATTGTCAACACAGACATATGTCTATCTGTTGCCAAGATCTAGAGCTGTCTTTGCCTCGCTGTGAACTTTGGACACCCCAAAGGTGAATTATAATTACTCTGGGAGTTCCTTTTCCTACCAGCTCGTTCTTTCAACTGAATTCTAAATTTTCAACTGCTTTTCTCAAAACTTTTTTATGTTTATGTCCAGTGTTCAGCATCTGGTAACAGCTCCCTTGGACATACAGATGTTTGCAAAAGGTTGTCTCCCCCTCAAAACCACTCGTTATTTGCATAAGTGTGGCCTTGGAGGACTTTGTCAGTGATCCCTGATTTATTACACAGAAATTTACAGCCCAAAGGATTTGCTTGATGTTTTGTGATATGCATAACCCAGAATTTTGGGCACATTTGGGCACCATGACAGCAGGCAATTTCAGAGAAAATCCATTGCTGTTTGTTGTACAAGTTTCAGATTTTTTCATTATTCCCACTGCCCCCCTTCAGAGGCCATAGAAAACCCTGGCACTGTGCTTGTCTCTTGTCCTTCTGACGGGGGAACAAACGATGATGGTGCCTTCCATTTCTTACTTGTTTCTGCTCAGTTTTGACTCCCACCTAAATGTTCCTCTGAACAATAAAGATGAATAAAATCTATACCTGCTTTGTTACAGATTATGTAAAATAGGACAAGAATGATGATAAAAACTCATACCCTGAAATTGCAGCAACCATTTCAGAGCTGTTCAGCCCAGAAATGACAGTCACAGCTTTCCTAGAGGAGGGAAAGGCAACAGAGATGGATTTCAAGCTTTGAGCCAGAAATGCTCCACTGACCCAAGCCCAGCTTCCTGGCAGTACCTCTTTCTCTTCCTTTTATCCATTTCTTTAACTGATAATATTTTCTTTTTTCCTAATTCTCTTTTATTTTGCAGTACTTTTGAAAATCCCAAAGGAAAGAAGAATGTTTCTGTTGAGCCCAGATTGAAATATTTCTGAGGAGCTGAGTGGAATAACCTGGTTCAGTTCAGTTCAATCCTCAGCTTGCCAACATGTTGCTTCATGGCACTTGTGATTTATCGCTTTGCTGATTTTGAAGCTGAGCTTGCAGCTCAGACAAGGCGGTGGTGAGCTCGTGCTGTCACATCTCCCAGCACAATTCGCTCTGTCAGCGCCAATACGCTTCTGCGTGGGCATTTAATTCTGCCGAATTTCTGGATACTTCAACTTGTCATCCCATATCAGGGTTACCACAAACGTTGAAAGAGCAGAACTTTCCCAAAAGGCAGGAATATCAATGCTGCATTTAGCTTTGTGTTTTATGCTGCTGCTGGTAGTAGTGGGGAAGTCTTCTGCTGCTCTTCAATAGCTCATTATCCAAAATCATTTGGTGATGACTTAAAATACATTAAAAAAACCCCAAACCCTCAAAATAACCCTGCCAAGATAGAATGATCAAAGAGCTGAAAGACAAAATCCACTTGGACTCACTGACCCTGCAGCTAGCGAAAATCAACACCAAGGAGGGTGGGAGGAATGAGCTGTGACAAGATGAAAAAGTACCTCTACTAACCTTATAAAAGAAAATCTATGAAATGCTCAAGGAGATAAATAAAATCTGCTTCACGCAAGAATAATCAAGGCCTTATTATAACAGGAGGATTAGTAATTCCCTTCCTGTCTCCTCTTTTTCTTCACCCTGACCGTTAAACCCATGGAAACAGAAGCTACTGATGAACTACCTGAAATTGAGAGCTTTTGGTCAGTTCAACAACTGTAATTATTTTAACTGCAGGTAGACTGATCCAAAGTAGGTATTTTCTTTTTCAGTTTCCCAAATTAGTCTTTAATGAGATTCTGTGAAATGGACAGATTTTAGACTCATTCCACGAAGCAGAAACAGCACTAAAAAGGAACCAGGAAAATCACATGGATGTTCTGTCATCCTCCTTTAGCCCAGCTCCCCAGTGAACAGACTCCTCCCCAGAAATGTGTCAGTACCTAATACAGACATAATCACCATTCCTGAGCCTCCCTCCACCATCCTCCTTCAAGGAGGCTCCTGGTGAAGTCACCAGGGAGCCCTAGACCGAGGCCATGTGGACGTTCCAAGGGCATAAGGAAGACAAAATTTTGCACGACTAGTCCAAATAGATTGAAATAATTAAAAAGGGCTGGAGAGAGAAAGACTAAAAGGAAGATAATGAGCCAAGGCACTGGATGTCACTATTGGTGGAACAAGACAAAGGCAGAACAGCTGTGCAGGACGATGGGATTGCTACCAGCAAGCTGGAAACAACATACAATTAACATGTCTATAATTTATTCATCCTTTGAATGCTAAGATTTGGGTTCAATATTACCAGGCAGCAACAAGTGAATGCCAACATTTATTTATGTCACCCTTCAATATGGAGCTTAACAGATTGATTTACAGAAAAAATTTGTACGACCTAATTGTGACAGCATTTCCAGGAGAAAAATAACAAGCTTCTAACAAAAAACACAGGGTCTGTAATGCACTAGATGATGCAAAGTATTTGAATCTACACTTACAGGTTCTAGGATGTTGCTGAAATGTTAAGGACTGGAGCAATTTGAAAAGCTACTCAATTTCATATTTGAGGCTCAAGATAATCATCCTGTGGGAGCACTGCTAGTGGTGTCTGTGCCCATTCCAGATCCTCAAAGAAGCAGCCTTTCTCCAATAAATCAGCACATTTCCATGGCAGAAGATATCCACAGCCACAATGCAACGCACAGCTACATAAACGCCACATGAGGGTTCCCACTGAAGGTATAGTCAGAAATTCGGGTACACTGATGAGCAATGTCAGATTCCCAAGACAGGACTCTGAGCCAGGAGCTGCAAAAAGGGCAAAGCACAGGAGAAGCCGATCACAGCTCACTGGAAACCAGTTTGCAACTTGGCTCTGTGATTTCTATACCTAAGAGTAGGCACAGTTTAAATACATATTGTGAGGTTCATACATAATTTTGTGAATCATAACTGTAAGTTTGATTCACCTTCATTTACTGAGTCAAGTTTCAGGAGAATTTGAATTATGTCAAAAGAATTATTTGCATACTTAATAGTTACATGAGTTTTAGCACAAAAACTCCATTTGATGATTCACAAGATAAACATTATTTGTCGTCAGTAACTGGTGAAAACCATTTTAAAAATTAGTTCTTCACTCAGTAAGAGAACAGAAATCATTAAGGATGATGTATGTAGATGGTAACGAAGACTGGTGTGATTGAACACAACTTATTTGCAAAGATATCCCTCAGAGTAGCTCACTGCCAACTCATGGCATATTTCCAAAGTACAGTAGATGGCAAGTTCTTGCAAATATTAGAAGTGTGTGAAGAATATGAAACTGGCCATCAGTAATTTGTTATCCAAATTAGAAAAAGAAACCTCACACCATTAGAAAATGATCACTTTAAACAAGCAAGTACTTAAGAGTTCATCTTCATTTAGAGTGAAGCATGTACTCGAGTCCTGCAAGCCCAAGACATTTACCCACATGCTCTGAGCTAGAGATGTCAGAAAGCTTTGCTGGATGGTCAGCCACAGGCTACAGGCTGGAATTTAGGGCTGATGCATCTACGAGACAGACTCGTAGGTCTGTCAGAGGTATCATACAGAGGATCATGTCAGAGGATCATACAGAGGTATGATCAGTGATGGGAAACAGCAACACAGTAACAAATCCATTCAGAAAAGACAACAACATGAAAATATGGTGTTCAAAAGCCAAAGATGTTGGATAAGCTCTTGGCAATCTACACAATCTGCTGCATCCCTGGTCCTGAGGAGGGATTTCATGCAGCATTCCAAGGAGCCTCTCAAAGGGCAGTAACTTTCAGCAGGAAAGTTTAAGCATCAAGGTTTCCGGCTTTAGAGAACATGTGCTCTAGGAAAATAAGCACGTGAGTAAAAAAGCATTATATCTCCTCAGAACTAAAAAGTTCATTTTGAATAGTATTAAAAATGCCAGTTATGACTCCACACTGTACATTCCCAAAATCTCTGGGACAGAGTCCATCTCCAAGTAGGAATGCAGCCCTACCAATTTAACCCACTAGAGACTATTGTTTAAGTCCACAGCATTTCTTCAATGCCTCAAAGTGTCTCTCAACTAAAATTTCCTTCAGGCACTGCAATGGTCACCAGCACAAACAGGGGAAATGTTCACTGCCTGCAAGTTCTTCAAAATATTTCAAGGCACTAAATTTGCTCAATGAATTTCCTTTCTGGCTATTTTTTAATCTATGGGAAAGGAAAGCTCTTAATTGTTTTTATGTAAGTACACAAAGACTGTTTATTCATGTCATTACAGCGCAGTTTGAAAGTCCTTATATTTTTTGTTTATTTTTAACTATTGGGACAGGGAAGAACCACCACCAACCAGATTTATGAGGCTGGCACAGATTCAAAGCCAAATTTGATCAGAAAAAGCTTTGAATAGAAGACACAATAACTAAGCCAGTGCTGTGAAGCTTTTGATATATGTGGTCTTCCCTCAAGCCATGTAATCCTACCGGAGCAACTTCAGCTTGTCATACCCTTTTAAGAAACATCCAAAGGCTCCCCAAGCCCGAATCTCTTTGGAGTGATTTGAGAGCATCACCCATGCTGTTATCATCTTCTCCACGCCTCCAACTCAAGCTACTTGAAGGTTATCTTGGCACAGAGAGAGAGGCACTCAGAGAAGAACACCAAACCAGGAGGCAAATGACTTCCCCAGGACGCAGCTTTCGGAGCTTTGCTGCAGGTCACGTCAGGAGCAGCAACTCCAGCTCCCCTGCACTTTTTAGGGAAAGAGCAAGCTTTCCTGAACAGCACCATTCACTTCAGGGCTGAATCACCTTCAAGTGCCAAAAATTAGCTCCAGTCAAAAAATAACCAGAAAGCTAGAGCTGGGTCCATTTGCATTGATTTATGATCACAATCACCAAGTCCTGACCTAGACCCACTGGGATCAGCCTGGCCACTGCTGACACCACACCACAGATCTCTCCCCTGAGTCTTGCCTTAAGATGTAGAGGCCCTTTTGTTTGGAAAGGAGCAGGCTGGGTTTTGACTGCAAGCACTTTTGCGTGATTCACTGCCACTTCTCACAGCCTCCTCAATTCTTCATTGGTTTGCAAAACAAACACGGGAAATTGCATTTTATTTTGTTCACGGCCTTGTTAACTTATTACAAGAGTGTAACAATGAACATTGGCAGCCAGAGCTCTATCTCAAGCCCAAAGTCATGCATTTTCTCCAGGTCTCAAGGCCTTTTCACACAAGTGAAACAAGGACAAAGCCTCTTGTTCCATTAATCTCTGAGGAGATTCACATAAAAGTCCATTGTGGTGCCCATGTTCAAACCTTGACTGGAACACCACCATGTTTTCTTTTCACTTCGGTGGATCATTTCCAACTGCCAGAATACTGATGTGAGGGTAAATAATCTCACTTTGCAGGATCCCCTGGAGAAGTTTGGCTTGCACTCAGATTAGAAAGGCCTGGCCTTCCCTTGCCTGCCATTTATCCAGCTCTGGAAGGGTTCTGCTGTGGCTAAAATCTCCCTATGCGCCTCTTGAAGGCTCGCTCACTGTCTGCCCAGAACACAAACACAAAAAGCATCTCTTGTGCTTCCACAAACAAAGAGGTTCAGACGAGTCCTACAGAGTACATGAAAATGCAACACATTTTGGGGCACTTTTAACTCAAATATGAAGCCAGTTCAACTACTTCCCCAGTCAAAGGGAAAGTGTCAGTGACATGGAAATTCTTTCCAAAATACTGTAGGATTAGCTCAAGCAAAAGCAGACATCACAGAACCCTCTGCAAAAAATCAACACAGCTTTTACACAAATATTGAGGCAAGGATTAGAGAACTTTGAGCTATTAAAAAAAAACAAACCATTAATTAAACATTTTTCCATAGCTAAAGAGAGTTTTTCAAATAACTATTTTTATTACACTCCATGAAAATTTTGTCTGCCTTAGAAATCACGCACTTTGGGCCAGGACACTTTAAAAAGATGAAAAAACCCTCAGTGGATAAAGTGGGGGGAGGGGAGCATTATTTATACTTCTTGCCTTTAAAATCTGTGGAGGTTTGAGCAGTCAACTTTTCAGGGTTTTGATGGGGTTTTTTTAGAGGGGGGACTTAGACTTTGCAGACACAAACTGATTTTCCTGAAATCCCTCCTCTGATCGCTGCAATTGGCACAAGTTCCAGTCTGTCCTATACTGTTTTATACTTCAGAGATTTTGTCTCACCTATAGGGACAGAGACTTCAAAAAAAGACTGGAGACTCCTTCAGTGCCCCCATCTCCAGCAGATAAATTTCCAGCCCATTCCTACACCCCGTAACAGAGAATTCTCTATGGATCTGATACAGAGATGGACTGCAGCATTTATAAACAGACCTTTCCGTACCACAAGGCTCGCATACAACAACACAGTGAGGAACGGGAGAGTCGAGTCACAGAGCCTAGGAAATGAAGTTAAAGTATATTAAATCCTCAAACAGACATTCCATTATGGATAGGAAGGCAGGTTTGAGTTTAGGTGGTGTGACTTTGTGCCAAGGGAATGGCTGGGATCCCTGCCTCTTGCCAGCTGGATGTCTTAAAGGGAATTACAACCTCTAACATGGCAATTGCATAAGGAATTGTGGAAATTCCCTCACCCCACCGTGTGAAAAAGGTTTAAAAAGGGTAAGAGCAATATCCAACCAGAGAAAAAGAAATGCTGCCAGAAACACACCTGGCCAAGAAATGCCAGCGTTAGAAATAACACACAAAACTATGAAAGGCAAAGACCTTCAAAGAAAAAGTGCAGTATTTCCTTAACAAACCCAAAACCTGAACCTAGAAGCAGTTTTAGAAATATTTGTTTTGTTTAGGGGGGAAAAAAAAAAGTTGCATTGAAAACATATGGGGGGGAAAAAGATCATCCAGATGGGTATTCCTTATTTTAGTCTTGCTCACTCCAGCCAAGATCAGCTGATCAGCTTTGAAGCACATGAACTGAGATATTTTGGAGATACTGAGCTTTGCTGCTGTTGATGGTGCTGCCTTCTACCCCCCCCAGTTACCTCTGGGAGCCCTGTAGCTGGGAAAAATTGGAAAGCTGCTCCCTACTCTTTAGCTGAGAACCATGGAAAATATTTTGTATCAAACAATTAAAAAAAATAATAATAATAATTGGAAAGTGCTGCCTGCACTGTGGAAGCCTGCAATGCCTTTTCCCAACTGCTCTGCATCAACAGGCATCCTCTGCAATCCCAGAACTTGCACTTGCTTGATCTGCCGCCCTGAGCCTTTAGCTGACCCCCCTTTTGTGACTACTTGCTGTTCTCTTGCAGGATCTAAGAAAAATATAAAATGCATTGCTTGAAAGGAAAAGACGATTATCTCATTACATGACACCTCTACAGTGTTTTGTTTTTTTTAAACTGTTTTCTACACAGCCCAACTCTCTGCCTTTGGAAAACACGAGATTTTAAATTGCACCTTGTCTGCAATTACTAAGGTCATGTTTTATACCATTTTGCAAGACATAACCCTGACAAAGGAACATTTTATAAAGCAAAATAAATCCCACATGTTCCACTTGTAGTGGTGGCCACTCAGCAAGTGGCTGCTCACAGCGCTCCCCAATTTTTCAGCTCAGATCTCCCTCCCAGCCTTAGCAGAACGAATAAAGATCCACAAACTGCCAGAGAGGAAAAACACCAGGAGTTATTTAAGCTGGCAGTGTTTCAGGTGAAGGACAACACAATTTACCTTTCACTTGCAATTACTGCTGCACAACTCAGGCAGCTCGAAGCTCGTCATTGCTTCTATAGATTGTTTTCCCCAAAAAAAATTTGCTGGTGCAGTTTAAAAAAAAAAAAATTGCAACAGGCTGGATGCAGGTGCCTGTTTAGGTACCAGCCTGTCACTGAAGGTAAATGAATTTCAGCTGGCTTGGTCACAGGCAGAGGCACAGAAAAGATATCTAAAGGCACAATGGAAATTAATAGAGAAATTCCTCCAGATGGCTCCAACGCTGCCGCATTTTCCCTGGCCAAAGTGCCACACCACCCCTTATCATAACCATGAAATGGGATAGAGCAGGAGCTCATCACCTCACTCCCCGCTGTCCTTTATCCCAGCACCTCTAAATATTTATGGAAACTGATAGCCCAGGCACTGCTCTGTGGCAAACTTTATCATGCTTTTCCACACAGGAAGATGCTAATAATTAGGGTCTGTCCAGATTTTGGAAGCAATTGCAAATCTCCAGCATCCAGGGCTAATGATAGCTTTAAAGAACCAGCCTTAAGCTACTGCTCTCATACCAGGGCTGAGTTTACTCTACTGAAACCTGATGTTGGCTGATTCACAGGAATAACAGGAAAGCTGCAGCGAGGCTCAAAGTTCAGAGAAATCCCAGTGTTTTAGATGCTTATCTGAATCACCCCAGCCTCTTCTGCAGCAGAAGCCCTTCACAAGCAATCTTTGACAGATTTTTGGTACTCCTGATACTTTTTACTGTACCTGGTATTTCTGACAGGTGCAGATGAACCTAACAACCATGCACTTCAGCCTCTTGTTGTGTGCTGTATTTCTCCTGGGTGCTACTTATTACCTGAACTGCAGCAGAGGCTGGGAAAAACACTGACCCAAAGGGAAAGCCCTCCCTTGGGCAACTGATGGCCAAACTCCCAAGCCATGAGAAAACCATGAAATGCAGCAATCTCTTGTGAGAAGCAAACAGAGGGCTCAGGGATGAACTGCAAAACACCATCAGCTGGAGAGACCACGTCCACACCTACCTGTGCTGAGGGGATTGATCTGCCAGTGGTGAGTGTTCAAGGGAGAAATTAAGGTCAGATTGAAGTTTTCTGGGCTTTCATCAAGAGCTCTCCCGCCAAAGAGCGGGGAGGCAGCACCTCAGGGACATCTGGACAGAAGAGCTAGGAGGTTACATGGCACAATAAAGTAAAAAATAATGGGAAGAGTGAGGGTAATTAAACATTTCTGAGCCTTTAAAAAAGGCTGAGGTCCCCCCTCAGCGGAAGCAATGTTTTGGGACAGAGCGGATGGCATGTCCTCTGCTAACAAGCTGGTTTTCAGCCTTATTTAGCTTTCAAGCAAGTTAATTTTCCTAAAGCATTCAGCTATGCGGCAGCACAGGCACCTTCTCACAAGGCATGTTGTTCTAATAGATCAAAAGTCTATGTTTTCAAAATCTCATTAAATACATATTCAGCTGTCAGACGTTAGCGCACATTACAAAAAGGAAATTGATGGTTGAAACTGAAAATCCAGCCTGATGTGCTGTCCCTAATTTACCCCGGCTCTTTCAGCAGACTCTTTGGAGTGTGTGATCCATTACAGTGCATTCGCTGTAATACCGAAACACAAAAACGGATGAGTCAAAGGCAGAATGTCAGGTCAAATTTTTCAGGCTTAACTCAGGATTTAATTGCATTTAGAGGTTTAAGTCAGACTATTACAACTGTCTTTAAGGTAATCTCCTTGTGTAGGAGGGAGTATATATGTCCCATACCGGGGTACATCACTCAGTAGAGCTGCCCCTTCTTTTCCTCATTTTCTGCTGAATAATCAGTTTAGCCTGTAAGTCAGGAGCCACGGGCACTGCTTGCATCAAGGCAAGGGGCTCCCCTCCAGCTCAGACACAGCAACACACAGAAAAACTGCTACAGGGGTTTCACAAAGAGAGGGGCTCAGAAATCATTACTGAAGTCGAAGCTGAAGTTTATGGGAGCAAGGCACTGTGAGTCCCCTTCTGCAGGATTTTGTGTGCCTAATTAAAAGGCAATGGTTAACAGGAACACATCTGAGAGCTCAGCCCACGTGGAACATGAGGTGTGTGCCTTGGATCCTGGCTGTGGGCTCTCCTTCACCACAGCGGTGTGTACTGAGCATGTTAAAGCTGGTGGGTATCAAATGCAAATGCTTCCACAGGAGAGCAGCGAGCTGGATTTTTACGCTAATACCAAGCTGGTGGCTCAGTGCAAAGGTTGCAGAGGAAGTGCAATCAAATCTGACACTGGAAAGAAGAAAGTGGAGGCAAAGGCAGTGGGAAAAGCAGCCTCCCCAGGACAGGAGGTTCGGCTGCTGCTTGTCACGTCACAGAGAAACCATAACCAACACCACTCTGTTGGTTAAATATTGAGATTTTAAGCCAAGCACCCACCAATGTACCTCAGCAGCAATGTACCTGTCCATCCTAACCCTAAATCACAGGGTCATCATAGAATGGCTTGGGTTGGAGGAGACCTTAAATATCATCTACTTCCAGACACCTGCCACTACCCCAGGTTGCTCCAAGCCCTGTCCAACCTGGCCTTGGACACTTCCAGGGATGGGACAGCCACAGTGGGTGGCTCTGGGTCAGTGCTTCATCACCCTCACAAGCTTCTCCAACTCCCTGGACTGTTTAGACTGAAACACCACAGAGCAGAACTCCCTCTTCTGAAATATTTTTTCCTGTAATGATACTCAGGTGGGGCTTTTTGGACTGTGTCATCATACAAACACTGCATGAACACTTTTAGACCAAAGGTATTATTTGGTGCCTTTTTTCAAATTTAAGAATCAAAATTAGCACACTGAAGAAGAATCATCTCGCTTGTTATAATCAATATTCTTAAAAGAAAATACTGAGCCTTCTTTGGCTGCTTGGACCAACTAGTTCAGCAAAAAGTGAAATTTCTTCTCTTGATCTTCAAATAGCCTTTGAATTACATACTTGTTGCAGCAAGGGAAAGTTTGGGTTGTTTTTGTCATCAGATTTGGGATCAAGAAGAGATGAGATGATCTAGGATGAAAGGCAGAAATGCCAGATGAAGGACTGAAACCCAAGGATTCAAAATAACTGCAGAAAGGTGCTGCAAGTAAAACACAGATAACTCCGTGGAGCTGGGCTTGGCTGCCAGCACACGTGTTCTGTCAGTGCCCGGTGCTGGAGGCAAATGAACACCAGCCAGAGCAGAGGGTTGGTTGTGCAGTGCTGGCTGGGATGGAGCCCACCATGGCCAGCATCTACTGCCCAATCCTAACCAGAGGTTGATGGTGTTTGGGGGATTTCTAGATGCAGCCCTCCCTTGTCCTTCAGAAACTCATCCAGACCAACATTTCCAGTGCAAGTCTCAGCCTTTTTCTTTCTGGAAACTTTACTGTGCATCAGCCTGAGGTAAGACTTAGACCCTGGGGTGTCCTGACAGACTGTCCTGCTCCACTTTGGGAGCCCCTCCTTGCCCCTCTCCTGTGCCACACCCTTGGGTGGGCCCTGCTCAGGGCCCAGGGGAATTAGAACTCCTCTGTGTGATAATTTTGTGTTCCCACATTCACCATGTGCTCATTCACTCTGCTGCAAATCTGCAGCCACTTTCTCTGTGGCCCAGCTTTAACTCCAAAGTTATTTTCTTTTGGTGGGATTAAACAAATTCAGCCTGGCTGCAGCAGGATGCTGCAGAAAAAATTATGCAGACCTGATAACATCAGTGATAAAACATGCCCCACCACATTTCCTGAGACCAAATTTATAAAGGCAGTACAGCACAAATAGTATTTCACCGCTGAATGTTCTTTTTATGGAGAACACTCTCCATTTTGGGCGGGAGGAAGGATGTGTTTCAAAATTCATTTTTCAATTTACAAGCCCCCTACGTACTTTTCATCAGGATCACATCAGGGGCACCCTCAGATAATCAGACAGAAATGGGTTCAGCATTGGAAGAGCTCTGACAACCTGTGGGAAGTAGGCTAAAGTCCATAATAACTATGAAAAACAAACTCAAATCAAGGTAAATCAACAAAAAACATAATTGAAACGGTGCAGATTAGAGATAATCAGCTATTATTGCAGTGAAGCAATTTCACACCGAAGAAATAAAGAAGGCACTGCAAAAACCAACTTCCAGCCTCGATTCGGTTCATGTGGGTTCAGCATCTTCATTGCTGACACAGATCTAAACTCTTCCTCCATCTGGAAAAATGCTGGCTCAGGTCTCCAGCCCAATGGAGGCAGCTCCAGCAGCAGGCAGCTGCTCACAGACAGCTGAACTGGGGTGCTCCAGGTAAAACTCAGGGCTGGGCGTTAATGACTCTGAAACACCTTGCAAATATGTTTTCCATCCTTTGATTTTTCTTAATACCACAAACCTGTTGCTCTGGAATAACCACCAAAAATTTACCTTGTAAGACACCCAAGCATTGACATTTTCCCGTTGACTGTGCCATTTCCTACGTTTCATTTGGTAATGTTGGTGAATTCATTGGAGATGCCTAAGGTGTTTCAAATTGCAGTTGGGGTGTCAAAAAAACCAGCCCACACTTACTTCTTGCAAAGCCCCACTAGCAGAGAGAACAGCATGTCTAAGAGCCCACTCATTCAAATTTAACTAAAGAAGTTAAACAGCTTCACAGCATCCAAATACTCTTAACTTATAAGCAAACAAACATTATAGAATTAACAAAGAGGTGCCAATCTAATTAAAATCAATCCACAGATATCTCTAAACACCAAGGGAGCCTGATTAGAAGCTGTTTATAGTGGCTGCTTAAGCAAATTGTGGAGGAGTAATAATTCTGATGTTGTCACTTGCCAGAAAGATTTTTCTTACCTTCAAAACATTCCTTCGGCTCCAATTTATTTAAAGCTCGCATTTTAAAAAGAACCAGCACCTTTTGTGCCGTAATTCCTTAAACAGAGGGATTGAGAAAAATGAGAATTACAGAAGTGACTGATTCTGTGAGCATCCTCACATGCTCATGAGGCTGCACAAAGGGCTTCTTTTGGTAGAGAAAGGAGCCTTTTGGGGTGCTCTGCTCCTCCATCTGTCACCCACCTGCAGAACAAGCAATGCCAGACACCCAAGGAAGGGGCTGCAAGGAAAGAAAATCCTATTGCTGCCCTAGTTGGATGCTAATTATTCCCAGGGAGTTCAAGAAACACACAGATCTGAGAGAAGAATGACATTGGGGCTGAGAGATAACACTTTTGGAAAGAAAAACTGTTCTTCAACAGGACAACAGTCCATGGTGGCTGCTGGACAGAGATGCTGTGCAAGTCAAGAGGATAATTATGAGCTCCAGGCAAATTTTTAGACACCCTGAAGACAGTAAATCTTGAAAAATCCTCAAGCAAAGTGACAGTGCTTGAGCTTGGGGTGCAGGTGTTTGTCTCCTTGCATGACCTGTATATTCATGAGTAGTCTGAAGATAGGTTTTATTAAAAATTCCCCTTGGTAAAAGCACCAAAGTGGGTAAAAACTGAAACAGGAGACAGAGGTTGTGCTAGAAGCTCCTTAGAACCTAGAAACTCTTAAAAAAAGATGGGGATCAAAACACAGGAGTCCCAGGACTGTCCGGTCTGAGCTGCCTGGAGATTTCACAGGGCCACGCTGATCCATGGGACCTTCTGGGGCTGTGACAGACAGACAGACACCCACATACACAAGATAACTTAGAACTCAGGCGCCCTTCCTGCCCTGGGATCTAAAAAGTCAGAGGGAGGAGATGACAGAGCTTCTCCAGCACCTGGAGCTGCTCTCCCCCCTGTAATTATGTATTTGTGCCTGAACTATTTTATTTCTCCTTAGCCACAGGACCAGCCCCCCCGGGAGATGTCCATCTCCACTGGGCCACCTCCTTCTCCCTCGGCCAAGCCCAAAGGTAGCAGGAGCAGAATGTGCAACCTCAGGCTGTGCAAGGACATCTGCAGCCCCCAACAAATCACCTCCCTGCTGCTCTTTCAGGCGCTGAGTGGGAAAAAAGCGCAGTCTAGAGGCTCAATCTGTGGGTGCCACCCCTCCCCTGCCAATGGCACAGCTGCTGAAGAGCATTTGTTTTTAGAAAGAGTTTTTTCGGTATCCAATTCACAGAGCTTTGCGTTTTCCTTTTTCCTTTTTTTTTCCCCCTAATGTGTAAAGTGCTTTGTGAATGGGCCAGCTAAAATTATTTATAATGAGCTAATTTCCATAAAATTGGGCTAATTAATTTCCATGCTGCCTGATGAAAATTGCTAACAGTGGCTTTTTACTGACAATCGAGGTCCTGCAGGCAGTTTCACACCCATCTGACTGGAAGGAGGTCCAGGCTGGATCCTCAGCAAGTGTAAATCAGCAGATATCTAATAAAACAAGCAGAGCAGTGTGCTCGTTATACAGGAGAAAACAGTTTGGGCCACTACACACTTTATATGGGGGTAACTGTGTTATCTTCAGTTAAGTGCATTTACAAATAGAGAGG
Source organism: Pardalotus punctatus (assembly GCA_013400915.1). NCBI lineage: Eukaryota > Metazoa > Chordata > Aves > Passeriformes > Pardalotidae > Pardalotus > Pardalotus punctatus. Next base: position 455,067 of record VZTX01004072.1, on the reverse strand, counting down.
CACAACGTGAAGTTACTTCTTCAAGCTCCTGAAAGCCAAGCAAAGACTCAGCTCTAGTGAAATACCTTTCCCCCCGGTGGAATTAGGGAGGATATCAGGCTTGGTACAGCAGTAAGCTGGGAAGCATCAGGAGGGGCAGTTCAAAGGGAAAAGAAAAAATAATGTTACAGGAGCGCTTCAGTGCCTCGAAGGTTCACAAACAGCCAAGGGATTTGTGCGCTCCTAATGGATTTGCATATGAAAATTGCCACTAAAGGGATTAATATTACCCTTTTAAAAGTCATTTCACACAGCATTAGGGGACACAGGTCCAGCTATGGCTAATCCTGCTGGGAACAGTTGACTTGGCAAAACAAAACTATCAGGTCTTACATCAGTGGGATTTCTCAGGTACAATTAAAGGCAGCATTTGGTGGCGCTCAGCAGCAGGAAAGCGCTCCTTGTAGCATCTTTGTGTTGTGGGCTACACTTTGACAATACTTCCTAAATCATGTTAAGCTTTAAGTCCCTAAGCCCACGCACCACCAAAGGCAACTACTGCTGGCATTCAGAAATGTATGATTGAGTTGTATCATGGGTGTGAGATGCTTCTTGACCTCCTAAAAAAATTCGATTGATATTCTCATCGTATTCCCACCTGAACTCTTCCCTGTGAGCTCAGAGGTCTAAGTTTGTGACTGTCACACTCCCTGTAATGTCAACATTCACACCTCCAGCCTCCCTGGTAACACACACCATCTTTCCTAGAGAGAAAAATCCTTCAGGTTAACACTCTGGATCCCCTTGTTTGCTGTACTACAGTACACCTACACAAAGCAAAATGAAACAACTTGTTTCTCATGTCTAAATATTGCTAAATGACACTGTACCAGGCTAATTTTGCCTTAGGCTTATTAACACAAATTGAATTTGGTGCTAATCAGATACCACGTTAGTATGCAATATGGAAATGTGTGATTTGCACTGACTGCCGTAAAATACAGTAATTGTGTTTGTGCAAGACATGGATCTTGTAAAAGACCCCACAATTACTGGTAGTGACACATCAGCTGTAACTTGTTGGTTAGTGCCTGAGCAATTCATCTGTTCTTGGCCTCAGACCTACACTTTCAAATGATTACATAAATTAGGGGCAGATGTCTCAGCTTTTGAATGCATCCTCGACTTTCTCACCTTTAACTTGAGTGCTGGAGGCTGAGATCTCTCCTTCAGCACAGCCCACCGGCCGTGGGGGCACTCCTGTCACTGATATAAATGCCAATCCTTTTTTGCAAAGAGCAACCCTTCCCAAGAGGACCTGAGCTACCCCTGCACTGTGATACATACATGTACTCAGTACACTGTGTTTATACAATCTTTAATAGCAGTCAGATAAACACTCAGTTTCCAAGTGTTTGCAGCATCCCCACCATAAGGAAATGCAACTCCGTGACTCCCACAATTTTGACATCCAAGATTTATCTCCATCTCTGTCAATGGATGGAAATTGTTTAAGAGTTCATTCAAAGGCTTCATTTCTCTGCTGTCTCTATGTTCCCTCATTAGTCCATCACATGCTAGTCACAACTGGAGCAGAGTGAATATATATATATATCTAACTAAAACATTGATATATGTCAAGCTTTTATATCTCCTTCTCCTTTTATTTCCCCTCTTGCCCTTATGAAGACACTTTATTCTACTGAGATATTAATTATGATTTTTCTTTTCCCTGGACGTGGCTGCATTTGTCTTTTGCCTCTATTTACTGCTTCATGACAGCTCATGAAAAGACAGTCAATAACTCTCCTTTCCACTCCCAGGAAATCTGAATGGATGACTTGCAAGAAAAGAGGAGAAATTGAAAAGGTGGATGGTGCTGGGGAGGAGGACATGAGTATTAGGCCCTGGTGATGCTGGATGACATTTTCCAAAGGAACAAGGGCACACGGGGCAAGCTGCGAGATTATCCACAGGCAGGACTTCCCATCTGCCACTATATCCAACCTGGGGTTTAATTCCCTTCTGCAAATGGAAAATAAGTCTGAACAGGGCAGTCCTGGCCATAACCCCAGACTGAAGTGCATTAGAACAGAATGCAAAATATTAGGAGGATTAAAGTGCCGGTTCTTGAGGGGCTCCGTTCGGATCAGATTCCCTCAAGCTGGAAACACCGTGCTGAGTTAGTGCTGAGCTCTTGCACAGCATCAGCCACAATCCAGCAGGAGATCCTCTAGGCCCATCCATCATTACCACACCCTCAGACTAAGCTCTCCTGTTTCACTGAAAGGAACTTTTCCAGAGCGCTAATGCTATTACACACTGAGGACTAAGCACACAGACTTGTTAGAGAACACATCTTCCATGCCTGTGACAGAGGAGCTCATGGAAATACAATTAAATCTGTTCAAGACAGAGAAATGTGCTTTTTACCAGGGAACAAACTTCCCCAGCTTCTAACAGGAAAGGACCAACCAAATGTAATATGTCATTCTGCTCAACAAAAGGTATTTTTCTGCAGAACATGGCAAATTCAATCTAGAAAAATATTAAAGTGTATTAAAATGTGCTTTTTTTGATCCAACAGCTTTATTCCATTTTGCCTACAATTGGCTGCATATAGGGTATGTCATTATAACTGTATTTTAAGGCCATTTTTTTCCAGAGATGTTCAAAACACACAGGTGTCTGACTTCTGTTCATTTTGAGGAGTAACTGAAGCTGTATTCAGGCAGAATGAAATGCTCAGGCTGGGTTAGCACATATTCACTGAAATGCCGCGTGCTGCTAACACACGACCTTAGTAATGCTGTGCTCTTAAATAATAATGAATCGAGGTCCTAAACGATGGCATTCCAGATGAGAATGTAAGAGACTTTAACCACGTTTGTTTACTTCACTCCCAAGGCAGAATCAGCGTGTCCCAGGGCCATGGGCACTGGAGACACAAGAGCTCCAGCTCTTCTCTGTGACCCCTCCCCAAACCCTCAACCACTGTCTGCAGGATGTATTTAGGCTGCTCGGGATCAAGGGGGCGGGAGGTGCTCTTGCTGGCATTACAGCATGTAATCCCCCACGTAACTCTAACAACCTCCACCCTGAAATTCCACTCGCCTTTATGATCAGCTTGGTGCTCCAAAGCTTCTGCTCTCGGATACCTGGACATCTTTCTTTAACCTAAAACTCAGCTCACCCTTATCTACCTCTGCCCTTTTAGCCATCATACTTCTTTTTGCTCTTTTGGGTTTCTTCCTTTCCTACCAGCAATCTAATTTCCTTTCAGCCCTCTTTTGCTGCACTTCAGTGACTTCAACTCATGATCCCAAGGGCTCTGCACTAGCCGCCTTTGCAGCCAGGCTCCTTGCAGCTCACTTCATCCAAATCCCATTTTCTCACACTGATCCCACCTTTCTGTTACCCAACAGTATCTGTTTCCACACCTTTCACCAGAAGAACAACATCATCCTTCCTGCTGCATGACATGATCTACCTTAAAATAACATTTTAACATTGAATTTGATTCTAACTGAGCAAATGCTCTGAGCACTTAAGCTGGGTACCACACATCGCACCTGGAGAGCCTGCAAAGGGATGCAACACTTAAATAAACTGCAACAAGGCATCAAATTGAACTGCAAATCAGCACACCACTAAATTAACTCACCAAACCAGTCCCACTGTTGCCCTAATTTCATCACAAATTATGCTGTTGGCGATGACAATCAGTTGCAAGGTGGTTTGATTTTCAACAGAAAACTGTGCTGAGGTGAGGGATGGAAGTTCAGCCAAAAATTAAAAATGCTGCCACCAGTATCATTAGCTCTCCAGGGAGGCGTGCAGACTGCAGGCTGGCAGAAGGCAGTGGTGCTCAGATGTCCTGATGGACCAAGGACGGGGAACAAACCCACCCTGTGCTAGTGCCATGCTTTGGCTGGGAGATACCCTGACAGAAATGACTGATTCTGTCAAAATTTGCACACTGAGATGGGAATAAGATCTTCCAGGGCAGTACAGACACACATGGAAGTGTGTGTTCGTGGTTAAGTGCATCCACATGTTTACAGCACTGGTCTAGTGACTTAAAGCACTCCTGTGGGATGAGAGAGACAGCGAGAAACTCCTGCTGGGGTTTTTTTTTTTTGGGGGGGGGAGTTCAGACACAAAGCTGGATATTTAAAAGTAATATTTATGCTGCAAGTTCTTGCTGCCCAAGACCCAAGGGCTTCCTTATTAGTTTTGTACAAAGCTGAAAACAACTCTCGGTCTGTTTCACCAGCAAATGAAAAATCAAACCCAGACACATCACCCCCCCTCAAGCACCGTTCCTTGATCCTGGGCAGGTTTTTCCAACAGCCTAAGTGAAATTGCACAGGCGGGACAGATCTCACATCTCTTAGGGATGATCAATACAAAACCCCCGTTAGCCTGGAGTGGTTCTCCCCAGTGATGCTGTCGGCTGCGGGCGGTGATGTGCCAGGGGCAGCCCAGCCCCTTCCCCACGGGAGACCTGGCCAGCTTGGATTTGATCCCAATAAGCAAAACCCCCAGCCTGGGAGCTGTGAGAGCCAGGCCAGTGCTGCTTTCCCGCAGGGATTTGGGGCAGCAGGAGCAGGGGGTGGGCACAGGAGCAGCAAAGTGAGGACACCACGTGCACCCTGGTGGGGATGCCCTCGGCACCCGCAGCACCCCAAAAGCAGTCCCGTGGGCAGACCGGAGAAACCCAACTCCGTTTCAGGCGGTCCTTGTGCTCCAGGGATCCTGTGCATCAGTTCTGCCCGTGCTGAACTGGTGTCTCTGAGCTGAGGTCCATGTGCAGCAGCACCTACTGCCCGTTAGTGCCGGACACCCATCTGCACCTCGACTGCCCCTGCAGCAGGGAGGGAGCGGAGGGTCCTCGGCACAAAGAGCTCTAAATAACTATTGCCAGGCTGGTGGCTGCGAGCGCCCCGACAGCTCCCCCCACTCGATGAAAGATGTCCGAGGAAATAAGAAAATAACAGTATCAATACAGAGTATCACCTCCTGCGGCAAGTGCAGGGAGCTGGGGAGTGGGGAAGGCATGTCCTTCAATATTTAACTTCTTCACTCTTTGTTCTCCATCTCAAGTTGAACAATACGTTAATTACCTGATGAAGCGCTATAATTACTCTAACAGCTCTGCTCTTAGTTATAATTACTGCATCAACACTTTCTTTTTCATATGCTTCAATCTATACCTATTACATTGTCATGATGAAGACACATTAACATTATAATACCGTATAATTAGCTGATGAGCAATTAAATTATTCCACTGCTCTTGTTCCTCTTTGCCAAGAGGTTGCTTTCCAAGCACTATTGTCTTTCTTTTTCTCTGGTCTGCTTCAGAGGTTGGGGGGTTTTTTTGCTCCATTTTAAAAAAAGGACCTCATATGCTTTATTCAAACAGATTGGATTTTAAATTCTGAGAGAGCATGGTAAGGTCCTAGGAGAAGTTAATTTGTTTAAAATATTTCAAACTTCTCTCCCCTCAAGTTCAAACTGAGTTTGTTTTCCAAAAGCTAGCTAGAATAGGAAAGTGTTAGGGAAATATTTGTACCAAAAATAAATGAATTATTAAAAATTCCTTCAAAACACTTCCAGCCATAGCATAGGATCTTTCTAATAGCGAGGAAATGGCTAAACCCCCCTCCCAAACTGGTTTTATCCTCATATTTATTTATTCTATAGCTCAGTGAAAAAAACATAAGCATTTTCACACTTTTTTTCTTTAACACCTTAAAGGAAAGCATAGATAATAAGCTCAGTGTGAGTAGTTGAGAAGTCTGACTCAACAGCAGCACCGGTAAATTCTCACGGCATTTAGGAAACCTTAACAAACACCGCACGGTACACAATAATGCTGTGCAGACGTCAGCATTTATCTTGATTATTAATCGGTCTTGTAGCACTCATTTGCTTTGTCCTCTCACCTGGTTTTCATGGCTGAAAACTGTCCATTTGGTTTTCAATCAGTTCAAGCAACTCGTATGTTATTGTACAGCCTTCCCCCTCTCTCTCCCGGCTAAAATCCTTTTGATGAGGTTGTAAGATGTCTCTGGCCCTGCACTGGTGGGGATACCAGATGCATCAGTTTTAGGCGGCACTGGGCTGACTGATTCCATTTTGAGATTGTTACTTCCTTTCAGCCACACTTTCCTGTCCTGGCTGTTGCTCTTTAATCAACGCTCTGTCATCAGAGTTGTTTTGATTTAGTAACACAGAAAATATCAGCAAAGCACCTCAGTACAACAGAGCACAGCAGAACCTGGTAGGGCCAGCTGACCTGAAGTCTATCCCAAAACAGCACTGACCTTCTCCATCTACCTCCCCTACCCAGAGTTTTTTCTCCACCTCTCTTAGTTCCAGAAACCCCCTATTTCCATTTGAAGATAAAGACAAATGCTTAAAATCAAACCTATCATTTGCTAGGTTGATTAAATTCCTCAATTTCAGATCTACTCAATGAGTCTTCTGCCATCTATCACAGCAAAGCCAAATTTCTGAACTTCAGGCTCAAGCTGTTCCTGGTCAAAATTTCTCATTTCCTGTAGGCACCAGCCCTTGAAGTGCTCATGGCTGTGCCTGCCTTCATCTCCACCCAAGAAAACCTTGAAAGACCTGACTAAATTTGTCCCGGTGAGGATTGGCAAAAATGTATGGCATCTGAATAAAGATCCAGAGGACTGAAAGTTGGCAAAGAGGAATTTGTTTTGACTCTTTGCTGAAGGCTCCCTGTCTTCTGCAACACCTGCACCCACCTCACTACTAAAAATGCCCCCGTTGGTGCTTGGCATCCGTCCCCTGAAGTCTGCCTTAGTCCTGCCCTGCCAGCTCCTCACCCTCCAATGCAGGAACAGATTTCCATGCGAGCAATCTGCTCCCAGGAAGGGCTGGAGTTTGCTCACCCCCTGCCTGCATTAGTCCTAACACTTCTGGGTGAAGTGTGAGGCTCTGAAGGCTTTGTCAGATGGAAAAGCACCAGGAAAACCAGTGTTTATCCTCTTTGATGCTAGTGCTGCTTCCCACAGTGCTCAGGATAAACTGAGTTAATCCTGGACAGAGGGACCGACTGCTCAGCTCCTGCGGCCACTCAAAGCTGTGATCAGCTTTGGATGTTTCTTTTCATCTACTGGCAACTCTCCTGCATTTAAGTTATTTTAAAACTGCATAGATCAATGATGTGTTATTTGTTTTATCACCCTCTTATTTTCTACGAAAACTCCCATTTATTTTCCACAAGGTTCTTTGCAGAGGTACTGTGAAAGCACAAGACAGTGCTGCAAGACCACAAACTGCTCCAAAGAAGCACATGGGGCTGATGCCTTCCCATCCTCTGATCTGCCCCATGCCCTGTCCCTGAACACGCGGGTCACCCCATCCGTGCCAGTCCCAAAGAATCCATGGGTTTGTGTTGCCATCTGGGCACCTGGAAGCTGCCTCGTGCAGGAATGAGGGAGAAGAGGAACATTGTGGCAGCGCTTTGTCTTTCTGGATATCTCTATCTGCTGGAGCGGGCACAGAAAGTTGAGCATCTTGGCAGCACGGTGCTGTTTCGGGCTTTTTTTGGCAGGGCTCTTCCCAAAAAAAGCCATTTGGCAGCTGTGGCACACAAACAGAGCCAGCCAGCTCATTTGCTCAGCCTCCATCCTTACGCTTCCTCCAAGGACTTCGCACAAGCAGCATACGTGCCTCAGCCAGCCAGGCTTTAGCACTGCAGTTCCACCTCTAGCAGAGCTCCCAGAGAACTGTCCTGGCACAGGAGCTGGCACGGGCAGGTCTGAACACCCAGGCACCCAGTGCTTCATGCAAAGAACTCCCCAGGAGCTGCCTCCAGAGGAATTCTAGACGGGTTTAGATTGGAAGAGACATTAAAGCTCATCTCGTTCCATCCCCTGCCATGTCCCCCAGGGGACACCTTCCACTGCCCCAAGTTGCTCCAAGCCCCATCTGACCTGGCCTTGGACACCTCCAGGGATGGAAGCCCAGCTTTTGAAAGTTTTCCAGTCTCCCCCTGAAGTGTTCATCACCCCAGCAATGCTGGGGTCCTGCTCTCCCAAATGGTCAGGGATATGGCTTTTCTTACAGCGCTGGCCAAACTCAGAGGAAGATTTAAGGGCACATCCCAGTCCCTGCTGGGGTCACCACCCAGGGAGGAAGAGCTGAACTTTACACTTGATTTTTGGAAGAAGGGTCAGCTTCGGGCTTTGCAGTGATGCTGGACTGACCTGACCTCTCTCCCCGCTCCTCAACGTGCATCTGTCAGCACTCACAGCTTTTCCGCTTTAAAATGCATCCCATCATTTTTACCCATGCCATTTATTTCCCGATGTTGTTTTTAAACTGTTTGCACATGGCCCCTGGTATCTCAGCGGGTGAGCACTTTACAAATAAAGTGATGAGGGGGGTTAAAAGAATGAGACTTGATAATTCACACTAGGAGCAGCCAGATGTCTTATTGCCTTAGAAAGAAACAAAAAGGAGAAAACAGATCATCCTCATGTGGGTTTAGATGTACACAGAACACTTAAAAAATGAAAGCAAAATGATATAGCAGATGCAAAAGCTGAAAAGCTTAGCACAAGTGAGCTGAAAACCAAGTGTGCAAAAAAATGACAGAACAAGTGTTCCCTCCATCACTGGTACCCGCACTCAGTAAGGTTTTGGTAGCCTAAACCTCTCATCAAGCAAACAGGTCCTGCACACTTTTTTTCTAAAACACGATAGATTTTTCTAGTTCCTAACGAAAAACAGGGTTTGCAGATCTTTGAGGTGTGGTTTACAGGAACAGGGCATGGGAAGGGCAAATCCTGCCTTGATGCACTTTGCTAATGCTCCTGCATTGCATTCACTGTAAAAGCTGGGTTTAAAGCTTTTCTAAAAGCTGGGTTTAAAGCCTTTCTTTGCAAAGAAAAAGCAAAACAAAAAGCCACCAGCTGGATTACACAGTGCTGCTCTTACAAAGTAACACGTGGCTATACTATGGTGCCTAAAATAAAATTATCACACATAGTATCATGGTAAGTCCAATGCAGAGCAGAAAATTCAGAGCAAAAAAGCCCAGCTCTCCCAACCATGGTGGGAGGAGGATGTAGCAGGCACCTGTGCAGGGGTCTGGGCTCCAAGGAGGGGAGCCAAAGGGTCCTTTGTGTTTTTGCACGATCCTCTAACACTGAACGGACCCAGAGCATTGAAAGGCTCATCTTAAGATCACCTATTTCAGAATCCTTTGATAAACCAAGCCAAATGATTTTAAAGCACCCCTCCTCATCTGCAGCGCTCAGCTGAGCTACCATTTGGGTACACCACACAATGCCGGATATTCAGGGGCTCTCAGCCCTGCTGGCAGATTTGGGAGAACTGTGGCCCCACTGGACCTGCGAGGACTGGAGGGAAAAATGCCCCTGTCCAAAGCCCCTTATGGCCAAGTCAGAGCAGGCTGCAGAGCTGGCCATGACCCCTCCGTGCATCCCTGGGTGCTGGGGGAAAGTACTGCCATCTCCCACGGAAATCATGCCAAAGGCTTTGCAGAAAAAGATCTTTTCCTTCACAGGAACTGTGAAATTCCATAGAATTTCCACATCTGAGCAAGCGGGGTTTAGCTGCAAGGCATGCATGGGGAAACAGCCATGCACAAATCTCAGGACTGTAACTGTGATCGCCTTCTAAAAACCATCTGCAGCCTAGAATTAAACCTAAACATAGCTCTGTCTCAGTATCAATAAATAAAATAGGAAAATACTCCAGGTAGTGGACAAATTCAAACTTGCGGGGAAAGTAAAAATGTGACTTTAGTATCTAAAGGTGCTCTTTTTCCTTTTTTTTCCCCTCTCTTAATCAAGAAGAAAGACATTCACTGTGAACCTGAGTTAATGCTCCTTGAAGCCAATTTTCCACTGAATTTCACAAAGCTGTGGATTTTGCTCCTGGTGAACTTGGTGGTAGTTTCAAGGATGATCTCTTCAAAAACACAGGTTGCAGGATTAAATGTGCCTCTGTATTTACTTAACCCTTTGACACAACATTTAGGAAAAACTTGGGCGCAGCCTGTCAATACTCACAGAGGCACAGGGACTCTGTTCCCTCTGAAATCACACTGAAGTCTGTGTTTGTGGGATCCCAACCCCAAGAAACCAGCTGCTTAGCAGATAAAACCTTGCATAGCATCAGTCAAGCTCACCTAAAATATACTGGCAGCAGATCGAGCCTTCAGTAAATAAAGGTATTTACTGAAATTCCAGAAATCATTCCGTTTGGACAGAGCTTGTGTGTCCAGTAGTGGTATTAGGGCAGAGGTTGTAATACCTCCAAACAAAATCAGGATATGCATTTTTGTGGTTCTGGAAAGTATTTAGATTGGATGGAGTTAACACGCCTAGTTTTGGGACTGAGGTTGTTAGACACCCAATAAAATTAGGAAACACTCAATTCTTGTGATTCCTACTAAAAGAATCTTCATAAAATAATAAGCTTTTGTCTGTTTGTGGGTTTCACCCTGGATGCAATTCCTGCGCCTGCTCTGCTTCACCTGCACAGCTGGCAATTACACCAGATGTGAAAACTGGCAAAATGAAAAGCATCCTTGTGCCAATTCTTCCTCCTTTTATGTCCTGGCTACAACTCCTTCCTTTTAGCTGGAAGCACTGTAGTTGCTTATTGGGTTTCTTGGTCATGTCACCATTTCTTTGGCAAGAGCTGTGGTCAAGCAAGACAGTGTGACAGCAAACCCATGCCGAGATAATTAAGTTATAGTTTTCAAGGATGACATGTACATATTCATGTGCTCTGTCCTGAGGGAAAAAAACCCCAAAAGTCATGTTGAAATGGCCTTTACCTCTTATTGTAAGCTGTATCTGAGCAGTAAAGTTAAACTGCTGACAGTGACCTTGTTTACTTTGTGCACAATTCCTTCCAATAACCGACATGGGAAATGGGGGGATCCTCACTCCTGCCACGCAAAGGGAATTTTTTTCACAGCACAGCGACATCCCCATAGTCCTATTAATCTGAAATCTCATCATTTACAGAAAAAAACACAGAAAAAATCTCAATCATCTTGGCACAGTCACCTCCTGCATGATTTCCATCAGACAAGGCCTCACCAGTGTGCCAGACGCTGCTGTTTTCCGAGGCAAAGGAATTCACGGCCCTCTCAGTCTGTGAGGCTGCACAGAGCTGGAGAAGGAGGCAGTTCTTCCCATCCCCAGCATTCCCTGCAGGGCAGCACGCCTTGGCCAACGCCAGAGCTTCCAGCTCCGGCTGCGGGGCCCACAGGAGGCCGGGGGACAATAAACGCTGAAAGCAGTGGGGACAGATGCTGCCCCTCCTTCGGGATAAACAGGAAAAGCAACTGGGCCAGCGAGTGGAGCATGGCAGGTGCCGTGGGAACAAAAGGCATGGCCGTGTCCTGGATGTGTGGGGGAAAAGGTGTGGGACTCCAAAGACCCCAGAGAAACAGAGGGAGAAGCAGAAATAGAAAACAAGAGCGCCCATCCCTGGAGAAAGCCAGGCCTCATGCAGGGCCAGCACGGCTGGGCTGAGCAGTGACTGCTGGGTGAGGCTTGGAAGAGTAACTAAAGCAATTACCTCCTCTGATTCTGTAAATTCCGCCTGCCTTCCGAGAGAAAGGGCTCTGGGCAGTGACAGATGGTCCCCTGTGAGCCTCGCTGCGTTGGTTGGAGGCTTCGGACGTGCCCAGCCAGCCCGTCTGTGCCACGGCCCTGCAGCAGCAGCAGCGTCGGCACACGGCGACAGGGCCGGCCCTCACGGCCCAGACACGGAGCTGCGTTTGCATGGAAACACCGGCCGCTGGTTTGGGTTTGATGGACGAGTTTTGGTAGCGGGGAGGCTGCAGGGGTGGCTTCTGTGAGAAGCTGCTGGAAGCTTCCTTGATATCTGGCGGAGCCAATCCCTGGTGGCTCCAAAGATGGACAGGGCGCAGGCTGAGGCTGGGCCAGTTACGAATGGTGGGAACACCTCTGGGATAACATTTAAGGAGAAAGGGAAAAAAAGTTATGGCGCAGTGGTAATTGTGGCCAGGGAAGAGTGGAGTGAGAACATGTGAGAAGAACAACTCTGCAGACACCAAGGGCAGTGCAGAAGGAGGGGGAGGAGGTGCTTTAGGCACCGGAGCTGAGATTCCTCTGCAGCCCGTGGTGGAGATCACAGGGAAGCAGCTGTGCCCTGGCAGCTCATGAAGGTCCATGGGGATGCAGAGTTCCACCCTCAGCCTGTGGAGGAGCCCCACGCCGGAGCAGGGGGATGCTTGAGAGGATGCTGTGACCCTGTGGGAGGCCAATGGAGAGGGGAGCCAAAACTTCACAGAGAACTGTCTCCTGTGGGAGGAACCCCATGGTGGAGCAGGGGAACAACTGTCCTTGAGCAGCGGGAGAAACCACGGGTAAGGAACTGACCATAACCTCCATCCCTGTCTCCCTGCACCATTGGGGTAGGAGGTAGAGCTGGGAAGGAGGGAGGAGTGGGGAGAAGGTGTTCTTAAGGGTTTATTTTGCTTCTCTTTATCCTGCTCTGACTTTGTTATTAACAAATGCAATTCATATCTCTAATTAGAGCCTGTTTTGCCTGTAATGGTATTTGGTGAACGATTTCTCCCAGCTCCTTATCTCAACTCATGAACCCTTCGTTCTATTTTTTCTCCCCTGTCCACCTGCAGAGAGGAGTGAGAGAGTGGCTTTGGTGGGTGCCTGGGGCCCAGCCAGGGTCATCCCATTGCAGCCACCAACACAAGAGCAGCTACAGCCTGAGCCTGGGGAGTCTGTGCTGCGGGACAGGCAGCTGGAGGTGGGCAGGTTTTAAGCCAGGGCACAGCAAATCCACCACCAGCAATTCCCATGCAAACAAGTGTAACTGGGAAATAAGCATTGAAAATGCCTGTCTTCAAAATCCACCGCTTTTCCTGGACAAAAGTATTGCTAGACAGAAGTCTGGGCAATGGAAGATTAGGAAGGACAGCAATATGAGGATTCACTTTAGTGTGCCTCAGCACTGCCCAGGCCCAGAGGAAAACAGAGATCCAGAGAGGAAAAACAAGGGTGCTGCAGGAATTGCATTGCGCCATGCTGCAGACTTGAGAGGGAAACTAGAACAGCGGGGTCACCTTTTTCTGGCATCTCCAGACTTGAATTCCTACCCAGAGCTCCTGGAGCAAGTTAAGTGTGTGGGGGGACTCCCAGAGGTGCACACACACCACAAGACTTACTTTAAACCTGGAAACCTTTGGGCAATGTTTTAAGCTAAACATTCCACCTAATAAAGCCAATAGCCAGGCGCTTGGCACCTCCATGAACCTGCCTTGTCACACCCCAGCCTAAGTGCCCCTAATCAGCACTTGTCCTGACAGGTTTATACTCTAATTGATAAAATTAGAATAAGTCCTATTGTGCCAAATGGTAGTATAATTTCAATTCCTTCTATTTAAGCAATTGATAGCACTCATACAGAAAATACAGTACTTGAGGTAGGCAAATTACTTTTAATTCCCTACTTTTCCACTGTGTCAAGTATTTCCTTGTGGCTAAGCAGACTCCTAGGTCTATTCTGTTTTGTAACCTTTCTTTCATTCATCATCATCAATCTGAAATGAGGCCCTTGAATATCCTGTTACTCAATACAGCATCTCTGTTTATGCCTGTTTATGCACAACCCCCAGCTATCTGCAGAACAGCCTTCAAGGAGAACATACCAGCACATGCCTGTGATTGAAACTGCAGCAGCAGAAAACAAAAAAGAGAACTGACAGGTATCACAAGGCTAGAGAAGGAATCCGAAGCGCTCCACTATCTCCCTGAGAAACACAGCAGAGATGTTGCCTCGGCCGCCAGCGTGGGGTGTCTAAAAATAAGATGCTTGTGCTTTGCCAAAGAGCTCTGCAAGCAAAACTTTGCTCTCTCAGCTCACCCACACTGTGAGGAGAGCAACAAACTTCACACAGAAACTGGGACTACCTGGTAAGAAATACGTAATGTTGAGTAGTGGCAGGCCGGGAAATGTGTGTCTTGAGGAAAATGCAGAGCTGTACACTCTGAACACTCCAACTTTATATGAAGGGATCTGCTAAAAACTGCCCCACATCTGAACTGTCCTCCTCAGTCAGCCACTTGTAGTCCTGCCTATAGTGAGAAGGAGGTGGTTTTCATATCATGCATGCTAATAACAATATTGAAAAAGGTACCTAGCACTCCTCACTTAATTAATTTTTACAGCTTTTTTCTTGCATTTCAACATCATCTACCAAGGCATTAGTGCTGCTGTGTTCATACAGGGTAATGTGAAAAGACATGGCTACAAAAGAGTGGTTTTATTTTTCAGCCCCTCAGAGACAAAAAACCCCAACCAAACAACCAAAACAAAAAACAAACAAAAACAAAAAATCCCCCAAAACAAACAAAAAAGCCCAACAAATAAACAAACAAAACCCAAAAGACAACAACAAAAAAAGCTCCAAAACCCCCTACAAAAAAACCCACAAAAAACCCAACACCAAAACAAAAAAAAAAACAAAAAACCCCCAAACAAATACAAAAAAAAATCAAAACAGCAAAAACCCACCCAAAAAAAAAAACAAACCCAAAACCTAAACACTATCAGTTTTCGGCTTGCAAAGACAAAAAATCCTTAGGATTTTTTTTTAAGGACAGATTTGGCGAGATGGGTGATTCTAGAGAGATGGGACAGATAAGCTGCTTTGCCATAGGATTCACATGCATACACCCTACAAACACATAAATCTTCCCATTTTCAAGCAAACCATTGCCATACATAGCTCAAGCACATGCGGCTGTGGTGGTCACATATCCATGACATCAAGCACAGGATGTGGTCTAAGCCTTCCAAAAGTTACAGACCACATTTAGATTTAACAGGAAAGACTGGCAATTGTTAGAAAATGTTCATTTTCACTCTACTCACTGAAACAGCAGTGTCTTTTCTCATAGCTATCGATAAAAAAATAATTGAAGTCAGAAGGAAAAAGGTGACCTGGCTTTGACCACAGCAAAGACCATCAAACCAGAGGTCTGGAGCAAAGGAAACACAGTTATTTTCTTGCCTCCCTGATGGTTATTGGCTCTGTTTTTAGGGGTTGTGTATGCTAAGCATGCACTACCTACACACACAGCATTTCCATCCTACCTCTCTAATTGGTCTAATCATCCATTTCATTATTAAGGTAATTTCTAATGTCACACATTGCATTAACCAAGTCCTTCAATTTATTTTCTTTCCCACTTTTCTCATCTAATAAAAGGAGAGCAAGGAAGAAAGGGAAAAAACTGCCCATGTTCAACACTGTTAAAATTTAACCAAGCTCTGCGCAGGCTTTTGAAGTTCACACCTCCAAGAATTAAGGCAACTTTATTCCATTTTTACTGCCCCTACAGACTAGAAGCAACTTGTCTGGAGGGGGGTTTATAGGGCATCAGGACACTGTTTTCCAGCTGGATGGCTGTAGATAGGTGGCTGGGAAATGCCTACACTCTCAGTAGCTCCCTGCAGCCTGGCCAGCCCGAGTCACTGCCTTCAAAGCCCATCAGAGATGCATGAGTGACTCAGTTGTCACTCAGCATCAAGGAAGGGGATCCTAAACCACGGGGCTGATAATTTCCAGACTGTAAATCCACTAGAAATACCTCCCTTGCCCCTCCTCTCCTCACCAACTCCACAGTTTACTTTGTTTTAAATGAATTTCCCTCTTTATTTGCTGTAAACTGCTACCAGTCTGCTTCCAGCGGGACCTTAAATGAGCAGAGGACATTGTCCTGTTGGCTCAGCTCAATGAATCATTTCTACTGATGGCTGCTTAATTTCCTTGGCAAAACAGCAGCAACCACCCTGCTAACACAGCCAAACCCAAATCCCGAGGGCACAGCACCAAGGCAGGGTGTACAGGGGAAAGGTGGGGGCTACGATCACATCTGTCCCACTCTGGAATTGATCCTGAAGCGCTTCCACACCCTTGGGAAGCACCTCAAGCAACACAGGGATGTGCTGTAAAGGCAGGAGCAGGGGCAGAGCAGCAGGAGAGGGCAAGAGAAGCCCTCGAGAGCTCCCAGCCCAAATCCCTGCATCAGCCCAGAAGCTCTCTGCATCACTGGGGGTCTGGGTAACTGTGCTTTATCCCGAGCTTTTTGTGTGGTGCTGACATCCAGGCACGGAAGAAAACTGGAAAACAGCAACATGCTCTTTTGTAATCTTGCTGTCTCGCTAGGGACACTTCACTCTGAGTGATAAGGCCAGATCAGCGGTGAAGGCATTCAAAACCGAGAGCAAACACTGCTATCTGACTTCCCGTGGCTTCCTCAGCCTGGCTGCTGGAGTTCCTAATGCCCTTGAAGACCTCAGACCATTTAAATGAAAGACACTGTTTTAAGGAGCTCAACGCTAAACGTGTTTTTGCCATCACAGGAGCCTGCCTGACACCTCACAGCAGCTGCTAAAAGAGTTTGCCATTTACACTGACCACGGGACTTACTGAAGAGTGACTTAGTTATAATAAGATGAAAAAAGCTCCTAATTTTTAACTAAAGATAGAACTTGATAGATTTATTTCATAAGCAGCTGACTTGGAAGATACAGGTCTCTCTGGAGTGTCATGCATGATCCTGCAGTGCCGCTCAGGGCACCTCCCTCCTCCCTGGCTCTTGGTGCAAAAACCTTCCCAAATGCTAAACGTTGCCTAAACATGCAAATTTAAGATAAAAACAAGATAAATTTAGGAACCTGGATTGACTGCTCTTTGCCACAGCATGACTGACAGCTTACAGAAACTAGGCGAGAGAATTAATGTGTTTAACAGTGCCACAATAATCACAATATATTTACATTTTTCTGACACATTAGTCAAACATTTATCACTTCTTAAAATGCAGCTATGATACTTTGTCTAAACTGTCATGAGTCACAATGTAATTACATGGTAATCATATGGCAATTAATTTATATGATATTCATTTGAAACAGAGAAGAATTAGGCTTGTGATAGCGTGCAAAATTAACAGGCACGCCAGAGAAGGAATGAAAATCAAGCCACTGGAAAAAAAAAAAAAACCCAGTAGGAAAATAAATCTTAAAATCAATGTTTAAACAAATTGCTCCAAGCTTTAGTGAAAAGCTATGAGACTAAACCACCTTAATTTTGTCTTTCTGAATTTCTTTCCAAAACAACCCCTCGAAAGTTCACTTTTTTAACTTCAATTTAACCCCTTTCACCCAATGAAAAGGATCTTTTTGATCTCCCCACAACATGCATTTTAACAGTTTCCAAAGTGAACTACAAAAGGAAAACAAACAAAACACGAGGTCAACACACTAATGCAAAGGACCCGTGAGCTCTTCTGTGTCCCCCTTCAGGATTTCAGGTCTCCAGATTGCTGCCAGCACTTACACGATGCTCATGTGCCAAGAGAAAATCATGGCAATACTGAGCTCTCCTTGCTTCAGAGACCTCTAGCCCTGCAATCTCTTTTTCTAATTTATTAGATAACTGCAGGTCAAAACTCGCTGTCTTGGGCCCTGAGCTCTGGTCACCAATCTGAAGCTGAAGGGACAAGTTTTGAGGGAGGCAGAGATGGTTCAGTCACAATGAGAAAATTCTCTCTGTCCAAAACCCAGGAGCAGGATGACAGGGAGAAAAAGAAACAAGCTAAAAAACCACGGGGTACCAACCCAAGATGAAGTTCAGAACTTATGAAAGGCCTTGAACAGCAACATTTTAACAGCAACAGAGAGTAAATAGTAAAAAAAGAAAAATATTTCACAGCGAAGAAAATTAGGATGCTGTATGTGGTAAATTATTCCATTTACAGCTTCCTTTTAAAAAGTCATACTAATTAATGACTTCAGCTAATCTCATTCTTATTCACAAGACAGCCTGTATTTATTTTGCAAAGAAAATGTTTAAATGGAAGAGCCTATTGAGAACTTCCTAACTCATCTTCAGCAGTTGTCTTGGGAAACAGCACTGTAGTCATATTTAATACATGCACTGTGTACAGCAACTTGGATGAAAAGGGGAATAAAATTATACAATTATTGCATTAATTATACATTATACACTTTTGTTCAGTGGCCCTTAGTGCTTTTCAAAATAGCTGGGTCACCTGGAGGAAAACCGCACTGCAAAGCTTTTTCATTAACACTCCAAGCAGCTGTAAGAACAAAACCCAACAGTTACTGGAAAATAAGCCCCATGGAGTAGATGTGGTGGGGTACAGGGGTCATGCAGTATCATATTCCCAACAATCCCCTTATCCTGCTTTCGTCTTGGAAAATACTCTGAGCCATTCTGGCTCCTCACCTTGGGATGCTCTTGAAGTATTTCTGTAACTGTTGGGTTTTGTCCAGCACTTTAGGCCAGCCTCACACAGTGCTGCTCTAATTTCCCCATCCCCCTCATCCTCACCTGCTCTCCTCTAACCACAGGCCTGGCCCAGGAGCTCCTGCACACCAGGAATGGGAAGCACCCTTTTGGTGCCCCCTTCAGCAGGGAGCTCCCTGTGCACCTGAGATAACATCACCCTGCAGGAACGGGTTCTCTCCCCGTCACACAGGTCAGGGAGCAGCAAATCCCAAACTACAGAACCCACACACTGACACAAAACCTGAGAGCCGGAAGGCACGGCCACCACGGCAAATGAATAGCACTGCCCCCACCACTCCTGGCCCCCAAGCCTGGTAGCCAGCCAGCCCACCCACCTTGGTCTCATCTTGGCAAAACCACCAAATGAGTCTGACTGAATAAGAAATCCAAACCCATTTCTGAGGAAAGACCAGAGGAATGGTGGCTGGCATCACTCTGGAAAGCTCCAGCCACATCCAGGAGATGGTGGAGGTGACACCAGATGCTGAGTGGGAGAGGACACTAACAAAGACGCAGGGGAACCTGTGCAAAAGGGTTAAGCTGTGGGGTCAGAGCTGCTTGGGGCCTTTCATGTGTGTTGATTGATAACTTCTTGGTGCCTCAGTGGTGAAATGGGGCACAAAACGACTGTGCCGGTCCAACACCGCAGAGCAGAGCCCATCTCGTTCAGGACACAGATGACAAATGACACTTGACAGCACCCCATCACTTCTTACACATCACAACTTCATTGCCAGCTGTCATACTGCAAAGCTGCTCTCCGGCTCCTCCTCTGAAGTATGGGGAACAAAATAGTTATTTCAAGCTCCTGATCCCATTTACTGGTGGCCTTTCTATTTGTGTAGGGTAAATACACCAAGGCTTAGGCAAATAATGAAAAAATAATAATGACCTAATTAATTCTCTGATTGATTTGATAAATGCTCTCCAAACAGAGAGGAAAATGGAATCATAAATAATGTACTCTTCCACTGATGGAAACAGTTTTAAAAAAACTTGCATGTGGCTCCAGTGTTTGCTGAGACAGCACCAGCCCATCCACAGGTACGGTACCTGCCAGAAACTGCCAGCCTGAGTTGTGGTGTGCTGTTGCTCCATCTCATGCAATGCCTGATGTTTTAGGAGTGAGGTGGAGGGTGCATAAAGCAGCTGAGGCAAAGAGATGTCCTGGTGCAGAGACACGAGACAGCCGCCCCTTTTACCCGCCGCCCTCCCTGGGTGCGCTGTGTGCACGTTGACCTGCCCCAGGCTGTGCTCACAGGCGGGCAGAGAAAGGCTTCAAGTGGTCTGGCCTTTTCTAAAACCCCAAGTCCCATCTGGCTCAAGCTCAAGCACAACGGGGAGCTGCTGTGCCTAGGCAGGAGCTGGTACCCCTGCACAGCACCTCCTACCCCACAGTCTCCCCAATTCCTGAAGCCTCCTTCAGGCTCGGCAGCAAATCCATCATCCTCTCCTTGGCACGTGCCTGAGGCAGCCGAGCTCACAGGAAAGGCTTCAGCTGAATTTTGTGTTTGTTTCTGGCTGCCCTCCCTGCCTGCAGAGCTTCCACAGACAGCTCTCACAGCACACCTCTGTGAGGTGCATAGAGAGCAGGCTCGGCAAAGTATCAGCAAATCAATTATGTATCATGTTATTGAATGGGTTTTGCCGGCATGATCAATATGCAGAAACCCCCAAATGCACTGAAATGCTTAGCAAGGCAAAATCCTTGCATCCACCAGATCAGTACACCAGTCTTTCAAGGACTGGATTCTTCTCTGGATTCTTCTGGAGAAGGATTCCCAATACCTACATGTATGTTTGTAGACAAACCCTAACCCCACTGCCCAGGGCATCACCAGCCCGTGGGCCACAAGACAAGCACTTCCAAGATGTACCAGAACTATCTTGTTCCTTCTTTATATGCCCAAATCAGTTTTCACAGATGACTCTTGATGAAAAATGCCTCAGTGGACTATAAATTCTGCCATCTCTTCTACGCCTGCTCCAGGCTCCCATTAAAAATGGCAAAGGAGAACTATTTGTACATAAATAAATTACACTTCTATGGATAAAGCCAGTCAATGTGGGAGATCAGATCCAGCTCAATTACTGCCTCCATGACAGTAATGGGAAAAATACTCTACTGTGACCTATTGTAAATCCAAGAGAAAAGGCTCCAGCAGGGACTGAGCAATTCCTGGGCTAATTGTACATAATTAAACAATGTAACAGCACCATTTACAATAATTTCAATGAAGTTCAATGATACACACATTTATTAATTTTATTACAACATCTGTGATCTTCATTTTGTTTCATTTATTATATTTCTTAGGGACGCAAAAGCTCTTTTAACTGCAACAAAATCTGACCTGCATTTTTATGAATTGTTTCCATCAAATTTTAACCCAGCAAAGAGAAGGCAGATTTGATAAAATGCCATGGAAAAATCCATCCTTATTAGTTTGGAGAAAGTTTTCAAAGAATAAACATATCAGCACAGAGGGAGAAGAAATATCAGTTTTTGGTTGACCAAAGCAAAGTGCATATTAATCTTGAGTGTGGCAAATAGCTCCACCTGGGAAGGGGAAGGAAAAACACACTTGAAAAATCAAGGTGCTTATTGCTTTGTAGTTTACTAGAACACATTATTTAAAACAAATTAAGAACTTGGAGCTGAACAAAAAAAAATTCAATTGTTGCAAAGAAATGCTTTGCAGAATTTTTGGTTTGATGAGTAAAATAAAAAGATTTCTCACTTGGGGTAATGCCAACTGACTTTTTAAATTCTTTCTCAGTTCAGCTGAAGCATCAAATATTTCTACAGCTCTGGATTTTACAGAAATTTGCTTCTCTTGGTCACAAATCCTCCTTTCCCACCTCCCTCACCCAGGTGCTGCCATCTACTATTAGGTCTCTCATTTATAAAACATCACCCATTACCTTTCTTTTCCCTGTTTCAGAAGCTTTATCATTGACAGCAGGACAGACACTCATGAAAGATCTTTTCAATGCCACCAAAAGAGCACCCCCACCCCAAGCCTTGCTCCAGCTGACAGAGATGAAATCCCTGCACTGAGGCCACGAAGCCATGAACAGCAGCGCTCGTGCCCATCTCTCCAGCAGGTTTTTCCCTAAAGGTTCTGGGCTGGGCATCACCTCAGTCCGGCCTCAGTGACAACTTCCAGCTCACAGCTCTGACAAGGGACAGTTCCCTGAGGCTCTGGTGCGTGCATAAAGGGCGCATTTTTACAGCTAAAATGGAATAATCCATTTAACTTGTATCAGGGGAACGGGATTCCCCATTCACCATAATGCCTGGCTGCTGTAGAGTGCCTGTGTTTCAGCTGTCTGGCTGCAATTTGCCATTGCTCTGGTGGGCAAGTTTTAGAGCTCTCCTGAGGAAGACTTTGAAAATAAAAAAATAACAAGGTGAAAACTCCTGAACGAAAACAAGAGGAATTGATTTAGGAATCTTAGAGGCAAGGATGATTAGGCACCACCTTACATTTCTGGGATGAAACTCTGCCAGACACCTAGAAGAGAAGGAGCAGAGGTGTTATGATGAAACAACCACGTGCTAAAGGTGAAGGGGTGGCTGGGGTGAAAGACAGAAGATGAGCACATCTGGATGCCTGACACAGACAGGAGCAAAGCTGCCTGTTAAGCACACTCAGATCCCTGGGGGAAGTCTCTGCTGGGCCACCATTGCATGCAGACCATGGAGTGATCCAGCAAATGTTCTTTGACAGAGAGCAGATGGGTTTTGCACTGACAGCCCAAATCCAAGGGATTGTGGTTCTCCCCCCTTGTACTTAGGGAAGCAGCACGTACGTCCTACCTGTCCTCCTGTTCCTCCTACCAGCCTCGTTCCACAGCCTGCCTGGTTTATTGCCACTCTTTGAAGAAGGAAAACCTCAGGGGAAGCATATCAGGAACAAATCAGTCTTCATAAAAAATAACAACAATAAAGGAAAAAAAGCATGGCTGCCCACAACAGCTGGCAGCTCTGCCTCCTATGGTTACCTCCACCGGCCGCTCTTCCTGATCTTGCAAAGGAAGCCAGAAAAATGAGGAGACACGGAAGAGGAGGAAGGAGAACCTCAGAAGCAATAATAGGCAATGAATCTGAAATTTGAACAACAGCTTTTTTTTTTCCTCCCGGTAATATTGTTCCAAGCAGCATGGGCTTGTAAAAGTCTAATCACTTCCCATCTGGCTCATCAATCACACGAGGGAACCAGTCCCTCACACAACAGAGTGAGCCTCAAATTGGCTCCCACCAATAATAAAAGATAGTGGAGAAGGACAATCCCTTCAGAGGATTGTTTAATAAATCACGTTTAGACAGGGAACACAAGAGAAATGGAAAAGATCTCTTAGAAGACCAGGGCTATTCAGTCCCACATGGCTTACATTATTGATACTCACTTGCTGAGACCAATACTCCTTAGTGAATTTCCATATTTTGATTCTTGTTATTCAACATCATCCAAAATTAAACATGAAACTTTAAATATTTAAAACCAGGCCAAGGTAGTAATTGGAGCTGATGGAAATTGCACGCTGGCACTATTCCTGCTGCGTGCGCTTGCCTGGCTGCAAAAATGCCAGAGACACATTGTTGCTACTCCACTATTTTCAGCAGTTGCTGACATTTTACTGTAATTTATTCTCATTTTATCCTCTTCTTCTTAAAAATAACAACGCTACTGTCCTAATAATAAACTAACAGCTCTGACGTCCAAAAGACCTTTTGGCAGAGGATTGTTTCTGCCAGTAAAGGGTGCCCAAGCTTGGCACACACAGATGTCTTGCGGAGTATATCCTGTACTTTAGCCACACGTTTTCCTTTCGGTAGCCTTTCCTTCCCAATGCAGGGGCACAACTGTCAGCCACCAGCAAGATCCCATTCCAGCCTGTATGTGGTGCATTTTTTCATGGCTTCCTCCTCCACTTTTATCTGTCAGAAGCACTAAAGACTCCCACAAGCCATAAAGTGTCTCTGACATTCATGGCTTTTAGATCCTGGGTTTCAAAGAACCGCTGAAGGTTATGTTGATTAAGCCCAAAGTCGTATTTCTAGAAAGCTGCAGCTTAAATAAAAAAGGTGTTTTGCTGTCACGGTGATCAGCCAAAACTGTTACTGAACTAGAGCATATGGGAGACGAAAGCCATCGGAGAAACGTGTGATGTTCCAGGCTGCTGAGATTTGTTCTCTCCAGCAGAGATCAGAGGCAGTGGGAAGGCGGAGGAGGCATTTAGCTCAATTAAAAATTAAACAAATAAAAACAAAGCCTTGTATTGAGCGAGATGATGGCCGATTACCTGCCAGTTAAGTGAGAGCTGAGAAACATCATCGCCTCTTAAAAGTGCTATCAGACAAGAGTCCTTTTTGTTTTGTGAGAGCCCCACAGGGGCATTCCAGGATTCCTCTGGAGGATGGAGCTGGAGATGTTTATTTAAGGCAACAACAGAAGCGTTTACTGGGAGCTTTTCTGAAGCCAAGATGAAGGCCAGCTCCTTTTGCTTCTGAGAAGTCCCTGCTAACCACACACAATGGGATTCATCCTTCTGGCAAATTAACATCCAGTGGATGCTGTCTGCAGCGGATCTGATAAATATTTGCATCCACTACGAATTCATGCCATGATGCAGCATTAAAGTTTCATGGAAGAAAAAGAAAAATTTAAAATTGCTTAAGGAGCTGTAGGGTTTGAGCTTCTCACAGTTGCAGGGATAGTTCAGTCAGCAAACACTGCAAAACTACCAGTTGCTTCACCTAGCAAAATTTCAGCCCTTATTAGATGTAAAAATATGCATAATTTTCTTCCAGAAGAAACAACCAAACACTTTAGATACAGCAAGGGCTTTAACCAACAACTGAAACTCTAAAAGAAACCAGGACGAGGCCTCACAATCTGAAGGCACATTTGGACAAAGGTGACCTTTTACAGGATAAACTGAGGCGCAGAAACGCAACCAAAATGATTTCTTTTTAAACTGAAATCTCAGGGAGTAGGTGAACTCTATTCAAAGTCATTTAAATAAATAGGATTTTTATAACTCCTGGCTGCAGGCTTAGCTGGCTTCAATGTGTTTGTGCACGTGTGTGCAGATTACCTTATTAGAAATGCTTTCCTTTCAGTGCTGGTATTTTCAAATTCATCTTGTTGGATCGAGCTGGAGACACCAGCCCTGGGAATACTGAGTGCTGTGAGGTCTCTTGGGAACAGCTGCTCCACACCTCCCAATGCTGGGCTGTACAAAACCCCGCTTCCCGTGCTCCCCCTCCCAGCACTCTGCCTGAAGAGAGGCAGAAAGATGCCTAGCACAGGCTGCTCCAAACGCCACCTGCAAAACCCTCTTTTCCAGAAAACAGAGATACGGGTGGGTAGTTTACTCCCCAGCAGCGCACAGAAGCACACCCGGGAACTTCCTGACGACAACCACTGTGTGACACCTGCATCCCTGCAATCCACCAGGGGAAAACCACACTAATTAACTCTTCTATTACATAAACACTGCACATTTTGGTCAAACACCGGGCTCACAAAGCCAAAGCAAGAACAGTATTTTAGCATTTTACCAGCATTCGCTTGGTGAATGCTTGCAGCCAATTCTATTTAGCCACCAGCACGAGTGGCTGAATCAATGCCAAAGCAGGTGATGTCAGGGCTGCTGTGAAAGATGCAAACATATCCACATTGGTATAGATTTACGTGTGCTGGACCTACTCTGCCCAAGGAAATTCTGGCTTTCCTGCTAGGAATACCTCTAGTTACGCCATTATTTCATGATTTTGGGACTTTGCTGTTTTAACAGTGTAGTCCAGGCATGTGCCGGCTGAGCACGCACCAGATTGATTTGCAAGGTGAGGGGTCTTCACTGCAAATAAAGCAAAAGTTCTCAATTTCACTGAAAACCTTTTGTTTAAAAGGCCAATAACATCAAGTAAAAGACAGCATGAAAACACCTGCTTTGCAAGGACTGATCTCCTCGCAATATGCAGTGCTTCCCAACAGGCTCTAAGCAGATGTATTTGACTTTACATTTGATCACTTTGAGTGATTAGGGTGTCCCCCGAACAGGGACACTTACAGGCAGTGTGAGAAATAAATGCCCTTTTAAGCACAGTTTATTCTTATATATGCATTGTTCTGCGAAAATAATTCACTGTCACCTAATGAAATGAGCACAACTTGCTCCAGGAATGAATGAATACTCACTCCCTGGTGATGGGTATTTATGTGCAGGGACAGAGGGTCTGTAATACAAGATCTATCCTTAACGCCTGAACCCATTTTATCTTCATTTCACACGATACAAGTGAGCTGAGTGTTGTTTTGGGACATAATTGATCTATAGCTGAAACAAATCAGCTCTGCAGCTCAGTGAGGAGATGAAATAGTGGATAATCTGTAGTCTAAAACCAGCTGTTCTGCTGAGATCAAATTATTACTTTGGCACCGAAATGATGAGCTGACAAGGGAGCGTGTTCCAGCACCTGCCGTCATTACTGGGCACCGCTGCCGTGACCTCCGGCCACGCTGCTGCCGGGCACCAGAGCTAATTGACAGCACGGGGGGGTCAGCTCCCACTTCCTAAACTGATGGACCTCACCTGGCCTCAATTCTGAATATCTGCATTTTCTGATAAAAAGCAGGCAGAGGAGGCAGGCAAGGAGGACAGCCAGCACCAGCCAGAGAGCTGGGACTGCAACCAGAGCCAGCAAAGCGTTGTAGGTTGAAGAGGTTGAAGCTGAGCAGCTGTCTCCACTCTCTATGGTAGTTTTAACACAGCATAAATATCTGCAAAGATTTTCACCTTATTTCTCTCTGCTTGTGCATCACCAAAAATTACCTGAACTGAAGTTCACTGCATCTCTTTCTGCAGTGCCCTTCCCCAGGGATCCAGGCAAGGGCTGTTTTTAATACATTTCCCTGTTTTAGGCAAGGTATCGTGCTCACAAGAACATCACACAAATGGGCACAAATGTAGGGAGGACACAGATCTGCAGCTGCTTTTTCTTTTTTCTTAATCATCTCCTATGCTTCCCCTGATATCCTGAAGGGATTTTGCTTTCACTCTGCAGCGTAATTTTAAGGGTGAACTGGCATTATTATTCCTGGGGTATGTATTACACCGGGGGGTTGGTTTTGGTTTACATAATTTAAGCCAACCCTGTCGCACATCTCAGCCTTTCCTGTCTGGAGGCAGCAATGTACAGATACTTCCACCATCACCATCGTTATCCTGAATTAGAGACCAGTTTATAAAACTGTACCGTTTTTTTGCTGGCACTTCAGGATCTGAGTCGATCCCAAAACATCAGAAATCAGAATAAGTGGTGATATCAGGGTCTGGCCACCATTCAAGCTCTTGGACCGCTTGGCTACAAATTTCTCTTTCACCATATTCAAACTGAACAGCATTTACTTTGAGGGTTTCATCTCCATCTTGTGCTCATTAAGGTTGTTTTCTTAAAGCACGAGCATAAACTCTCTCACAAAATGCATTTCTAGTATAACCACTCTCCAGTGAGTAACATTAAGCTATCAGTATTATTTTTCCTACCCGAAACAGAGTGGGTTTGTCAAAATCAGCATGATATTTCTACCTCGCCTTTTGACATTTTCAGGTTTATTATGTTCAGACGCTACCTCAAAGCACTTCATTCTTTCTCTCTGGAAGGACTAATGACCACCAAAGGGGGAAAAGAAACACTGTGTGCTATTCAGTACAGCATGCAGACTCTATTACCCTTTGAGTTAACTTCAAACACGAGTACCAGTGGATCAGACCACCTGTGCTTACCCCGTGGAAGTACTGCCTGAACTAGGACTAGACCCTCGATTCTTTAACCAAACCTTTCCGATTCCACCTTTCCACGATGATGTATGACCCTGAGAAGTCAGTGGTACCTGGTTTCACACCCTGCAGGGTTCAGCACTCAGAGCCAGCTCTGTGTGGATAATGGAGATATCCCTGCTGGCTGTTTGGTGGGTTGGGCAAGCCCATCCTCACTCCCCAGTGCCACAGAGACACATCCCCTATCACACCTGGCCAGCTCCAGTCCCACAGCTCCTCAGACCAGCCCCATGCAATGAAGCAGCTTCCACCAGCACACAAGCTTGACAACGCTCCCTGGCCATGCTGCTCTTGAGAAGGATGCTCAGGAAGGCCAGAGCTTCTCCCTCTGCCCCAGCCCTCCCGGGCACCCATGCAATGAATGATCAGTGAGTGTGGGGCTGCAATTAGGGGCCAGGTTTGGGGTGGGAGCATTGTTGCTGAACGCTGCAATCTGCACAGTTGTGCTGACATTTCTGAACTATAACAGCCCTACGGCTGGCATCTACACAGGAAACCTTTAAAATTGATCCAGTTTAGCACAAAAACTGTTGGCTGAGCCTCAATCCGTCCCTCTGCTCCTCCACCCCTTGACACAGCTTAGAGCAAAAGACTTTGCTTTCCTTTTCATATGGATTTTAACAGCAATTCAAGCCCATTGATCCAGGACTCTGAGTCAGTGTATTACAATGCAAGATTATTCAGCTCTCTCACAGTCAGTTCATCTAATTTCATTTTATTCCATAGTAAAATAGGATTGGAGGGAGGGAGGGTTAGAGGAAAAATTGGCAACCTATTGCCTAAATGCTGAGGAAAACAGAAAAATGTTACTCAAAGGAAAGTGTAACACCCTTCCACTTGGCACAGGCTGCTATACCACAATTACATATGTGGCTATATCCCTCTCCATACCTCATCTGTGCTCCTGACTTCCATCTCCGTTCCACTGAAGGATTTGAGAGGGTGGGTGGACAAAGAGGAGAATAAATAAGCCTTAATGACATCTGAGCAAAGCTTGTCAGTGAGCAGCGTGAAACAGTGGGGTTTATACCATCTCCTAGCTAGGGTTAAGGCTTCAAATCTCATTACACTCACCATTTGCACCACGTAACCTTTCTTTCTATGCTTGGAAGAAAACTGCTCATTTGCTTTACAACCTAACAAATCCATTTATAATTTAAAAGTGTTTGCAACCACAGTTGTTCTGGGGTTTTTTCCCATTGGTTAGTTTAACTTTACTCTGCTGTTTGTTTTTCTCAAGCTTCAATCAAGCCAGCATTTCCAGTCATAAGGTTTATATTTAAAGAGTAAGATCATTAACAACATAAGGTGGTTGAAAGAGAGGGTATAATTGGTTTCACTGGCCTAGAGGGAAGATCAGCTTCGATGAGACACAGCACCTAATTAAGAAGGTTTGCACTGTTTTATTTTTAATGATGTCCTCCCCTCCACTACCAGCATTTTTATCGCGCTCGTCCCAGCAGCTTCTGGGGTCTGGCTTGGCCACGTGTATTCTGCAGACACCCAGGCATCAGACCCCTTCATGGAAGGACAGAAGGAAGATTCTGATGAGGCACTAAACAATTGGAAAAGAAATATATCGATAGTCTAAAAAAATAGTAACAAGCCTAGACAGAGCCATAAATCCAAATAGTTGCTGTTGTTCATGTTAAATATTTGATTCCTGCTCTGTACTTTCATCCTCTGCATGTGACCCTGGCTGAACTGCTGCCAGCCTGCACCCATCCAGCATATACCTCTGCAAAACTGGGAAGCACTCCACCTGGAGCAGTGATCCTTATGTCCTGGGCATATTTTTGGTCCTGGAGCCTCTCGCACCTCATAAATTCCCAGCAAGGTGGTGGAAGTGCTGTGGAATGGCACCCTGCCGCAAGCAGGAGCATCCCCATGCTGTGCATCCCACGGCCAGCTGGGCACCCCTGCGGGACCCAAAAGCTGCTGGAGGGGCCTGTGAGGCTCAGCAGGACCAGCGAGAAGAACAGAGTTCCACCTCACGTCACAAGGAGCAGGGGTGCAGAGCCCGGGCACGGCGGAGCCACCCCACAGCGCTCTGCTCTGCCTAACCAAGGGCAGCTTCACGGCAAGCACAAAGATGGGAAAAGGGTATTATTGATCTCGAGCATGTGCGTGGGTCTGGGTTACTCTGAATAATTTAAGTCAGGCTTCTTTTATCTCTCTCTGCTCCTCCAGAGCTGCTGCCACTGCCTTGCACATGAATCAGACAGGCTTCCCAGGCAGCTGGAGATGGGGCGCCTGCTATACAATGGGAGCTGAAAGGGAAATGCTAAAAGACAATTTAAAGAGACTCCTTAATCACCCTGGCCTTCAAACCTTGACCTCTCCTCTCTACAGGTGATACAGCTGAAGGATGCTCAGGTTTACCGAAGGAGGCACAGGGAAAGGCTGTGGGAGAGATGGGGAAGCTCTTGGCCACTGACAAGGCAGAGAGGGGGCAAAACAAGCCCCAGGTTGGGATCCATCTCCAAGCCGCCCAAGAGCTGTGGCAGGGGAGCCTCTCTGAATTCCCCCTTCATGGGGGGATGCACAGCAAAGTGCAGACTGACACCACCTACATCCTCACTCCATGAGGATGATGGCATGAGTTTTATGCAGCAGATCAATCCCAGGGACATGCACACGGGGATGTGGCTGCTACTGCCCCAGTGGCTTTGGCAGCACTCACAATGGCAGCCCTGCTGCAGGTGGGATGTGA
Source organism: Pardalotus punctatus (assembly GCA_013400915.1). Taxonomy (NCBI): domain Eukaryota; kingdom Metazoa; phylum Chordata; class Aves; order Passeriformes; family Pardalotidae; genus Pardalotus; species Pardalotus punctatus. The sequence continues at coordinate 425,128 of VZTX01004072.1, read as the reverse complement.
GGGGCAGCCCAGTGCCGTCCCCAGGAAATTCAGGCTATCCTGGAAGTCTGCAGCCATTTTCCAAAACAATCTCCAGAAAAACTGCTTCCCAGGGAGTCTCAGAGCGCTCAGCAGGCACAGACACAAATCTCTACTCTGCAGTCCATCGCTGCACCAAAACAGGAGCCTGCATTTCCACAGCACCCAACTCTCCTCCTAAACACCACTGGTTATTTCAAATGTACCTTTCATACCAAGCCACCAAAAATAATTGCTAAATTAGTGGGGAAATAGCTAATGAGCATCTCAATACCTGCTTCCAAGCACAGGACAGGCCTGGAAGAGTACGCAAATCTGTGGCATTCCTCTCCTTGGCAATCCAAACTCCCTAGCCATTTTGGGCACAGTTTAAATTGCTGTGATTATTTTAAGCTGCTATTTCTACACAAGCAATGGGAAATGGCAGAGGAAAGCCTTCTGCTGGAGCAGAGCTGCATCACATATGCCTTCTGCATTTAGCCTTTGCTCCCACTCCACCCTCTGAGTCTGGGACGCAGCTCACTTTAAACTCGGCTCAGGTTCACCCAGCACAGCTGGCAGCTGATCACAGCCAGGGTGAAACATTTTGTCCACACCAGAAGCACGGTCTGGCATGCAACTGATCTCTTGTAACCCACCCAGCACAGCAGTTGTGTTCAACAGCAAGTTGGAGGTGTCCTCTTTCCACCTGGGTTTGTGTGGCATGCACAGCTCTGACCATCACACCGCTGCTGTTTATGCTTTGCTTTCTAACAGGTGAGGTCCTGGGAGGGCAATTATGAACACAGAAATATATGTACTCCATTTCCAGGGCTATAATTACCTGGAGGCCACTTTGCTTCTTGCCAGCCAAGGACAAAACACACGCTGGCAAGTGATGCAACTCAGCGTGTGACAAATGCTATGGGGCAGCTTTGCCCAGCAACCACCCCCCAGAATCCCCGTGCTGGGGTAGGGTCACACTGAAACGCTTTCCTAGCACTTCTGGGGGAAATCCCCCTCCACAGAGACACAGCTGCCCCCACAGCCTGGCCTTCTGTGCCCTCCTGACAGGCACAGCACGGCACAGCCCCTTGGGCTGAGCTGGGAGCTGAGTGAAGCCTGGCAGCTGGGCAGTCAGACACCACTTTGCTGCAGAAGGGACGCAGAGCTGTGCTGCCAGGCCTTCAGGAGCCACACACACCATCACAGTGCTCTGCCAAGCAAGCTGGACAAGGCACTGCCCTCCTGTCCGTGTGCTCCCCTCCCCGACACGTCTGCTCAGAGGCAGGCTCTGTCTGTGCCAACATCTCCTCTCAGCTCTGCCACCAGAGCTTTCCAAAGGCTCTGCTTAGTCCTGTTTTGCTGTAAAAGACCAGAAAGCCTTAAAAAACACCCCAACTTCTGTTTTTTTAACCAGAAGCAGCTCCGAATGCCATGGGGCCAGGCAGCATGCTTTGCAACCCAGCTCTTCCCCTGGCTCTCTGGCAGTCCTCGCCCCTCAGAGGGGTCTGTCTCACCAAAACTTCCTCCAAAGATTAAACACAACCAACAACAAAGAATATAAAGCCCAAACGCCCAAATCCCATGTGCCACGGATCCTAAATGTGACTGTGAGGAAAGGGCTAAGGTGGGCTGGCAGAGGTTCTCACCAAGCACAGGGCCATGTGCACTGATGGAGGGGAGATGGGGCCTTTCATCTCTGCAGTGAGTGTAAAACTGCCCCCCATGAAACACCCACCCTGTTACATGTCAGGCAGCTGCCCTGCAAGCGTGGCTGGAGCTGCTACACAAGCACTGCTGAGGTAAATGAAAAAAGAATCTATAAAGCGGCGGTAGATAATTTTTGAAGACTGTTGATTGCGGTTAAAAATGAGTTTCATAATCACTTGGGAGAGTTATGGCAGGGAACAGCACAGAACTTTGATCACGTCTTTAAAAATAAATAATCGGAATTGGTTAAATAAAATCCAGGCACGAGAAGACAATTTACTGACTCTGAATTGCTAAAAGCCAGGGGATTAGTCAAAGATAACTCTCATTTACCAAATGTATTTAACAGAACAGAAGTATTCGCAGAAGATTGTTTTGTGATCCACTAATTGTGCATTTTATTTTGAAAATTGAATACAGAGATGTTATTAAGAAATAAGAACAGCCCACAATAGGAACTGTCAGCTCTGCCAAGTGAAACTAAAATAGGTTCCCCCTTCTGTTCTCCAAACAGTTGTGTGCAATATGAACCAATGAACAACCTGAGCTTTTCTCAAGGTTTTTTTTTTCTGAAGTCCAAAGCAGGGAAGTAAATCTCAGCTCTCGCCTGGATGAGACTCGAGACACGCACCAGCTCAACCAGCTTATCTGGTTTCACGGGGCAAACACCAGGGCAGAAGCCCGGCCGTGCCATTAGGGGAAGCGTGCCGGTGGGTGGGGAGGCGGTGGGAGATGGTGCCCGATCCCACCGGCACCGCTGACCTGCTGGGCGAGCCTGCACACACGGCAGGGACAAGGGAGCCCGAGGGGCTGTTTTCCACCCAAGTGTTTGTCCTGGCCAGCTCAATCCTGCTCTTGGCAGCACCTATGCCAGCGGAGAGCCTGCCTGGGCTGTGACGGGGGTGGGACTGCAGCAGCCACAGGCTGCAGTAACCTCAGCCTCATTTCACTGCCAAAGCTGGCAGAGGTAGGACTTCAAAAAAATAACCCCTTGCACATTTTCTGTAGGTAGGCTGAGCCTCAGAAGGGAAAAGCAAGCCAGCTATCAGTGCACAGATGTCAGAAACATCTTTCCTTACCCAACGTTCAGGCTTAGACACATTTTTTCTTGCTACCAAGTGCTCCTTTCCTCTGCCATGACTCCCAGTGCGGCCACAGCACAGGGAAGCACCAAGCAGCAGGAACAGAGCTGATGGAGCTGGAGGGCAGCACGTGCAGAGCACAAGTTCATATTGCAATTGCTCACAGGAATGCGATACCAAGACTATAACACAACCAGGAACCAAACTAAGATACGTTAAAGTAACACAGAATATTTGTACTCCTGCTCTGCACACGTACAAGAACGGCAGGAAAACAGACCACTGGTATGTGCAATCCCTTCTTACGGAAATCGAGCTCCTCACGATCTGCAGGCCTGGAAGTTTAAGTGGCTGAGCACTTCATTCAGGTGACAGACAGCCCCTTTTAGTCTTCATCAGCAGATATCCAGAGAGCTAACTCATAGACATAAAGCAAATCTACTTAGGGAATAAATGTCTAAATAAATATGAGAGATGGGATGCTGATCCTTTAATGTTCCTCTGCAGGGTAAATAAAATTATGGGCTTTTTTCACTTCAATTCATTTATGCTATTTGTTTATTACTGCATGATGAAAAGGCTCAGCATGCCTGCAGCTCACTGGGCTCTTCCCTCTGTCCTGGAGCGAGAAGTCGCCCAGCTAAGCTGAGCTCTACAGAGAGGGCAGGTGGGCACACACAGCTATGGCCAGCTGGGGGCACAGATAACCAGGGCTGCACCAGCACCTGCCTGAAGCCTTTTTGGTGGAGAAAGAGGGCAATTACTGCAACAGAGACTAAAACACTGGAGCAGGCTGAAGGAACGTTCACCATATTTAAGTCTGAGAGAGACAAACAGCCTTTCTCTTAGTTATGTCCCATCTGCCACCTTCATTTGGCCATTAAAACCATTTTTAATATGATAAAACGAGTAATACTGCCTAACTAATGAATGTCAAATTATCGGCGTAAATGGGACGACATTTATTTATTTATTTATTTGCCTCACCGAGAACATGCTCTCTTCTGTTTCGTTTTCTACTTTAATGACTACAATTTATCATACTAACTAGGCCTTCCAGTTTGCTGAGTTTTGATTCAAGTTCTGCTTTTTTGCTGAGACATCTGTGAGGGGGCAGATGCAGGTAAAAGAAGTAATAAAACTAATAAAAAAGCGATAGTAGCTGTCACCAGAAAGCACAGGTGACCAAACCACCTTCATTTACTGCACAGGGCGCTTCCTTCTTGTTCTCATTTGCTGATTTTACTGCCTTCTTTCCACCACTATTTTATGCCGCTTATGGCAGCCCTCTGCGAGGAACACTAATTCCCTAATTTCCAAGTAATTTGCTTTCCCTACCTCCCAGCAGGCAGCATAAGGGAGAAGGAAAGCCGAAGCGGAAGGACTGTCTGTGATGAATTCGAGCCACTCACGATGGCCCAGACGGGGATTTTGGGAGGCATTTGAAACTGCAGAGATGCCCCAATCAGTGCAGGGATCCTGCCCTCGCAGGAGGAGGCTCTGCCACCTGTCCAAGGCATCGGGAAATGCTGGTCCAGCTGCACCAAGGCTGTCTCTATTTCAGAGCAAAAGCGTATGTGTTTTCCCCACCTGTCACAACTGTGAAATCTATGGACAGCATTTACTTCCGAGGCATTCGTCACTCAAATTAACAGGCAATCTGTTAGTCTGAGTGCAATTAGCACCCCAAACTTTACTTCAGACATGTCTGGTAGCTCAGTTTTGCTCGCAGATCTTTCAGCACACTTAGAGTAAATATACACCGATGTATGGGGTGGCAAGGCTGTGAAATCCCCAATTCAATTGAAATTCAATGTGAAATGAAGTTAAACATGCTGCTGGAGAGCTGGCTTTGCCTTTGCTAGAAGCTGTGGTGGAAAGTTCACAGTTTTACAGACTGGAATTGAGCACTCAGCTCACCCAAGACCCGGCAAAGGGAATGAGTGAGTGTAACCCAACCAGCTGGGGCTGCCTCCCACGGCCTCTTCCTGCTGCCGGATTTAAACTCCACCGCTCCAACCACGTGAACGTGCCAGTTACACACGGACACACATCCTGGAACACGGCATCAGCATTTTGCAGAGGTACAGGTGAGCAACATGAGCAGTGTAAACCCTTATCTGTCATGGCTTGGCTTCTCCTGTGGGAGAGCACAATCGCAGCACAGACTGCAACCACAGTACCCTGGCCCTCAGACCTACATTCCAAGTTACAGCCACATCGTCTGCACCGTTCTCAGATGCCCACCTGGATCACTCCTTTACTGGGATATTTCTTTAAACATGTTAGCTGTGAAATACCAAATAACAATGGGCTTAAGTTCTTTGAACTCGGTGTTCACCTTTCCCTCTTGCGCTTGCCAGCACGGCAACAGGGGATCCACAAACCGCAGTGCAATGTTCCTTCACAAATCCAAAACTGGATGTAAAGAGGACTGAGGGAGTGCACAACCCAGGCTCCCCAGTGGCAGAACAGCCTTCATGTATCACAGACTTCCCCTGGATGCTGGAGTGAGGCTCATAGCTCCAGTCTCATACACAAAAGAGGGTTTTATGTTCATTCAGCAATCACTTTTTTACTTTTTCTTAAATGCTCCACAAACATTGCCCAGAGTTTTTCCCTTGCTTAGTCTATCAATCAGTCCATATCTGGCACTTTATTAGGATTAGCTTCTCCAGTCCTCCAGTGCTTATCTGCATGATTCTCTGGCCTTCCTAAGCCCCTCCTTACCTGCCCTGTACCTGCAGAGGTCTGAGAGGTGTCACCTGCCAGTGTCAGAGCTTTCTCCCCCAAGTGCTGGATAAACCTTAACAACTCACACTCAGAGCACCTGTCACAGCAATGACATTGCTCTTGCTCTCTTCACATCCCTGACATTGTGTCATCCCCTTCCATCGCAGTGGAGCTGGTGGCAGAGACGCCTGGTCCTTTCCAGCCCAGCAGCCATCGCTGCTCCTCCAAACCCAGCAAAACCAGCAGCCTGCTTACCCTCAGAAAGGAGAGGTCTCTGTTGTGCTCGATGCTGGTGATCTCCAGGTTGCCCATCACTACCTCGCAGTTCTCATAGTACTTGCGCAGGGCCCGGTACTGCTGCTCCAGGTCAGAGAGGGAGCTCAGCTTGTTCTCGGTGCCGGCACACACTGCAAGAAACCACAGCACAAACAGTCAGGAGAGTGCGGGAGAGAGGCACTGGAGCACAGAAGGAAATAAAATGTGTACACAGCTGCTGTATACGGGGGGTTGCAACAAAAACCTGCAGTGATTCACAGGCTTGGGTCACACGGATTACTTGAACATCAGCAGTAGAGATAGGAAGGTAGAAATACAGCCCATGATCACCTCAGCAATTTAAACACCTCTCACCAAATGGGCTGAAGTGCTGGTATTTACCACCTAAAGCAGAAAGGCTGAAAATGCAGAAATGAAAGAAAAAGAGCAAGCTGGTTAATCCCAGCACCTAAAGGGTCAAACCGAGGCCTCAGCAAACCCCTACCAGTTCTGCCAATGACAGATTCAGACATTGGGCAGAGGCACTCCCATCACGGGCTGAAGGACACAAGGCTAGAGAGACCTGTGCATCCAAGCTGACCTGGATAATTCAATGTTTTCCCTATTCTGGACAGCCTTTTGGACAAGCCAAGAGCCGCCTGACCAGAAGAGTTATACTCAACATTGTTTTCCCCATCACTTTCCTTAAGACCCCAGCTCTTCCCAGCTTTATGCAATTAAACAGGAGAAAAACAACAGCAAAAAACACATTGTCTTTCCACAAGTCCCCAGGCTGAATGCACAGTGGAGATATGTCAGGCAACACCATCCTCATAGAGTTTTCAAAGGACACCCTTTAATATTACACTGCTCTGTTCTACATTTTGAAGCCCAGTTCAAAGCCACCACAGAATCCCAGCTCAGCTCAGTCTATCAGCCTGCAATGACAAAAACCACGGGAGAAAGAAACTCAGAAGCAGCATTTTACATGATCAGCTTTTCACACATTGCTCAGCCTTACAGGACAGCAATGCTGCTTTAATGGTCAAGTGTGGGGCTGGGCTGGTTTTGGTTTGTTTTTTTCCAATGCACTTACTTTTCCTCTTAATCAACAACTTCTGGGTGGTTCTTATCCGTGAGCAAATTAATCTGGGTATGTCTAAACTTTTGAAATGGGCATTATATTACACAAAACAGGAGCCTGACAAGAAATTTCTGAAGCCATTCCCACTCCTGGATCAGATCAATACAAACAAAGCTCTCCATGACTGGAGGCATAATCAGTAAAATTGGCTAAAATATACTCTTTTGAACGATGGCAGGTCCTTTTTCTAAATAACAAAAATAATTAGGTTTTGGAGTACTATAATTATTGACTGCTTACTTACTACACCCCCTCTTTTTTTTTTTTTTTTTCCCCTCAACAGAAATGGGAACAATTCTCATCTCTGCTCCCTCTGTGGTCTCTCTGCTGCAGAGCTATCTGCTCTTGTGCCAGGACAATTCCAGCTTCCAGCAGCCGCTTGGCAAAGGGCTTCGGGAGGCAGCCAGAAGCCCATGACCTGCTCAAAGTTTTCTCCCAAGGAAACTCCCTCTGCCCCAAAAATGGCAGCAGAAATCTGTTGCTGCTGATCTGTGACTCCCACAGGGAGGATGGGCAGGGGCTTGTTTCCTTGCAAACCATTCACAGGGTCATGGGCTGTTCAGGTCATTTTTGGGCTGTGTTTCCAGGGGCTAAAGAGCACAGACCAAAGCTGAACAGGCACTGCAAGGGCTGCTTCTCCAAACACACACTGGGTCTACTCACCAAAGGAAAGGCTGGAATATTAGTTCTTTCTATGACCTGGTAAAAGTAAAATTTCAAAGTTCTCACTAAATTTAAAAGCTTGAAATATTTGACTTATGTTCATTATACTGTGTTGAAGAAGAACAAAACTGCTCGGTTTGCTCAGATTTTAAAATAGAAACTACCACCTCATTTTGAGGCTTAACTTGAAAGCATGAACATTCACATTTTTTAATTTTCTGGTAAAACCTTACCACTTACAGTAAATCATACCTGAACAAGACTTTATTCATAGAATTTTTAACAGCTATTTTGGGAGATCCCCAAGATGGAAAGACATGGTCATTTTGGGATCTCACGTAGCTCTGGGAGACTGGGAACACCTGGAAGGATTAACCACTGCAACTAGGAGATGGCTTTCTTTTTGAGATACAAAGCCCTGCCCTAGCTCATACAGAGAGTTTTATTCAGAAAAAAGAATTTTGAATAAAATAGAATCGAGACCTGCGATACAGGCGTGCTCACCCTTCAGGGACACACATGCCTGTCCCTGCCAGGACACCTAGAAATTCTTGCTTGCCAATTACAAAATGGGCTTGTGTGTTTCTGCTTGTGTTCTAAATATAGCAGGATCTATTACAAGAGTCATCGTGTTTCAGCCAGGTAAGTACTATTCTGTCTTAAGGCTCCCAAGGATAATAAACACCTTCCATTCCATTTTGCAATCCGGACTAAGGATCAACACGGCTGGGAAAACAATTCCTGCGGCTCGGCTAATAAAGCTATATACTGCAACACTGGTATTCCATGTTACACACCCATTAAACGTTTCCTGAAAGCTAATGCAGCCATTTGTTTGCTGTGAGGAGGCAGAAACACCTGGAGCCGGTTCTTGTAAGAGGATTTGGCAGGGGTGAAGCCAGCCCAGATGTGAACCAGGGCTACGAGTTTTATTTGACCACGATTAATTTTGTCCAACCAAACCACTGCAGTAACTATTCCCAGTTTCTGATATGGCTAGAAATCAATTCTTTCGGATTTAAAAAAAACCTTTAAAGCTAATTTAGAATATCATGCTGATCCTTCAAATTTATTTCATAGCAATTCCAAGCACTTAATGTCTGTCTTCAAAAGAGAAGTTTCCCCTGATCCTCTGTTACACAGAACATTTCCTTTTTCCAGCTCACACCTGGGCTTTTGCTGCCTGCCTGATCCATGCCAAAAGATCTGCACAATCCAGCTCCTGCCAGCCTGCTCTGCCACAAAATTTGGGAAATGAGGGGAAGTCACTGCCCAGCATTAAACACCCCAAACCATTTCATGGCCTGGCTTTTGGAGCTCTGTGCTGCCCAGAATGGTCATCTCCACCCAACAACAACAACAACAAATTGGTCACAGACTGCCTCAAATCAAGACACGTACCAAAGGCGATTATCCTACATCAACCGAGGGGTGCAGAAGTGCACATTTTTTCCCACTGGTACCCAACTAGCAGTGCAAGTTGATGCGGAAACAGAACTCAGAGAAGGAGAGAGCCCTGCACAGGCTGAAGTCACACGGCAAATGTGGGCATAATCCTGGATCGTTAATAATCCATCATTACAATAAGTCATTCATCTCCCTGTCTCAGCTTTGCAATGTATACTTTTGATGTGCCTATTAATTATGCCACATCCAAAATACAGAAGAGGAAACTGTGCCAGCATTTAAGAGCAGCAGGTTAGGTCCTTCACCCTTCGCAGGAGGAAGGGGTGGGGCAGCACATCCCATCCTTTAAAACAGAGAGCTTAGATATGGTCCTGGCAGGCTTTTTAAGGCCAGTAACAACACACAGGGCAAAAGGGCATCTCTGCCATGAGAGAGAAATGCTGCTGCCATGGGCAATCACAAAGGTGCTCCTGTTTGCCCCCAGACACCAGGGAGCCAAACCTGGGAGGGACACAGGCCAGAGAACAGGCTGTGAACTGGTACTTAACAAGTTTTATGCCCCATTTTGAGCCACATGAGGCAATTCCCAGCCGCTCCAGGGCAGAAATAATTGTTCTGGGTCCGGTTTGCCAAGGTAGTTAAAAAGCACTAAAGTAACCGTGTGTGAAGTGGGAGCTGAGCAGGAGTCACACTGGATTCCCAGTCCCTCTGTCCCTGGGCTCAACAGAGCAGGAACATATCCCACTCACCTCCTGCTCATCTCCTGAAACAGCAACAGGCATCTACGTGCTGTAGCAGCTCTTTAAAATTAAGTGCCAAAATAATATGTATTTGCAGGAATGTTCCAGCTGTATACAGGCATGAACATGAGCACAACAAAATGTATTTCCTTGTCACACCAGGCAAACCCACCGTAATCTGTATTTCATGAACCCTCTTCAAAGCACTTTGCTGTATATTGTTAGATGTGTTGCTTTACACAGCCCCAGAAACCGATGAGCGGCAGGAAAATAAAGATTGTGTTCTTTAACTGTTCCTGCAGCAGAAGCTCTGCTGGTTGATAAAAAATACTCATTCCTTGTCTCTAACAGAGGGCAAAGAGGAGCAGTTTAAGATGTGTCTCCAGTCTGAAGCTGCTCTTGTTGAGCATCTCTGGTCACGTATTCTCTGACTTGCTCGGGAGGCCTTACAGGGGCATCTCCACGAGGGAAGCCCTCCAGGGCTGTTTCAATGCACACCCAGAAAAATCAGATGTCCCTTTACATCTTCCCTAAGTCTGTGGGGGAAGCTCCAGTTCTGACCTGATTTACTGACCTGCCACAAACCCCTCAAACCCATCTCTCCACATAAACGTGCTTGGCCATTCCTGCTCTTTCCACATTCCTAGAACAAAAGTGGATTTCAGGCATTACTCACACATTCGCACTTCACGTTCAGTTGTTTACTTATTACCAGCTGCATAAAGCGACTGAGTTTCAGCTCCTAATGGCCCCAATTACAACAGTAATAATCGTCTGTATTGAACTGAATTTATGGTTTTCATCAATATTCATGCACATGACTTGGAAATTAATTTCCCATTGACATTTTTTTATAAAATAGCCAAATCATTCAAACGCTCACTCAAAGGTGGCAAATAATGGAGTCATTTAAAAATGTCCGTTAGCTTCTGCTTTTCAGCCCGTTCTTTTGCTCTGCTCCATTGATGATAAATCTATACGTTAAATTAAGAAATCACACTTGCCTCCATCTAGTTCTGCTTGTTCTGATACTAATGGATTTTATAATCCTCCCAGCCCAACTTTTGGAAGGAGATCAACTTGCTTCATTTCTTATTCAACCCCTCTCCAGATCAGCCTACATCTGGAGCACTGAAGAAGAGTGGAATCCATTGTGGAATCCATTATATCCACCACAGCCACCCCCACCTGAAATGCCAGTGTCTCACTCCTCTCCCAAAGCACACTCAGGGAAGCAGGGATGAGGCATCCTCGTCACTAAATCCAAGGGAGTTACCTCGAGCATCTGAATATATTTCCCTTTAAATCATAAAACATTTATTATTATCTCTTTGGCAAAGATGCAGGAGAGCAGCGCATTTGCCCTGCACCAGGCTCTGCCTGAAGGCAGCACAACCTCCCTTTGTCAATCAGTTTGTCAAGGGGGCCAAAAACACAAGGGAAAGCTTAAATTCTTGGAATCACTGTTTTCAGGAACGTCTTTATAAAAGGACAATCACACATTCCTTCGCCCCAGAAAGGATGAGCCCAACAACAGTCACCATCTCTTTCTAACACATTCTTCTCCCGTACTTCCCATTTACTTACTTAATTAGCTGTGTTTTTACAGACAGCACCATTATCGGGGTTTCTTGAAAGGCAGCTAACAGAACTGTTTATTAATAATTGCAAACACTCGTGGCAATTTGTTAAGACCCCCAGATGGGGGGAATACTCGAGCCCCTTAAGGAAGGAGTAATTACCAGCGACGCCGCAGCCATCCCCATTCACTTCTTTCTGCTCCACGCTCTCAGCAACAGCCTGGGCGCCCTGTCACGTAGGCACACAGGAAGGGGAAACACTCTTTTAATCCTTTCATTATTATTTTACGGTTCTCCTTGAATGAGCTGCAAAAGCCCTGAATTTTCTTACAATTAGGCACGTCCTAATGAAGCGAGGGCTGTCTGCACTTACAGTCTTGCAGATGTTTCCCGTGAGAAGGCAAAACGCTCCTGGAGGTCACCAGCCGTTTTCCTGTAAACCCTGTGGTTTGGGAGAATGCTTTAGAATTGGAGGCTTTCTTTCCCTAGGTGGGAGACTGTAATGAAGGAGAGCATAATTTTCTCTGTACTCCTAATTAAAAGCTCAGCTGGCACAAGTGTTTTCCTTCCGCAAGGTCTGCTCTACACTAGAAAATTATCATCCCATTTGAATCCAGTTGCATGCAATCAACCCGACTGCCACGAACCCCTGGCCAGCCACATGGCCACGAGAGGAGCTCAGCATGGCCACCCAGCTGCTGCCCAGCTCGTCAGGCTGTCACTGGGATGAGCTGACACAGAACAGGCTGTGCCATGGCAGCACCACCACGGCTTTAATCCCTTCTACCTGCCTGCAAAATTCCAAAGGGCCCGGAAATAGAAACGTGGGAGTGCTATTATAGCATCATAAGATGGTTTGGTTTGGAAGGGACTTTAAAGATCATCCCCTTTAAAGTCCCACCCCCCTGCCATGGGCAGGGGCACGTCCACTAGACCAGGTTGCTCCAAGCCTTATCCAACCCTGAACGCTTCCAGGGATGTTTCTCTTTTCCAGCCGGAGTTTCTCTGGGCCTTATCACCCTCACAGTGAAAAATTCATTCCCAGCTTCTTAGCTCTAAAATTGCTTATTTTGATTTTCAAATTAAGATCTCCACAACTATTACATTGAGTCAAATTAAAAAATTAACTATCATTTTCATCCAGACTTTCATTCACAATACTAGAAGAGCACTCAAACACTTCCCCCATCGCCTTTCTTCCCCATAGCATGGAGAAGTAATCCCTGGGTTGGATAGTATGATTCCAAAAGCATGAATTCCCTGAAATTTGGTCACTAAAATCTCAAATATAATTTCATTTGCCATTGTAAAAGCTTTTCAGCACTTCCAGAGAAGTTGCAGGGATGTGTGTTACCAGCACGGTCCCAGCTCCAAGAGAGGCTGATCATATGCCACGTACAAATGGAAGCTCATTCCCAATTTTATGAACAGAAACACAGCTGGGCACAGCAGAGACTGACAGTGATTGTGACTCCATCAGGAAGGATTAGCTGTGTGTGATAACACTTTCCCGAGCTGATGGAACCCTCTCCTTGTGCCAAACTCTCCAAAATCTCTTTGGTGGATGCTGCACAGCATACTTTGTTGCTATACCTTCCTGTTCATACCGACCGAAAAACACCATCAAAATGCTGACCAGATTTACACAGCCACATTTCAAGGATATTTGCTTGAACCATGTCAAGCCACCATCACCAGCTTGTTTTATGCCAGTATTTCCAGCATTGTTTCTCTTTTAGTTATGTCACATCTATATTATGGCACAGCAACTGGAAAGGACAAAATGGGAAAAATGTTCTGCACGTGGATCACACAGCTACCACTAAAAAAAAAGGGAGAAATTAATACAAGAAGTTTTACCCATGGTTCTTCCTCCTCAGGCCTTTGTACCAATTTTTTTCTCTGGGTACTTCTTCACTTTTTTTCCCTGCTTTTCATGAACACACACACACACCCCTTCCTTTCCTCATTTTGTTCTATTTGAGGGTAAATAGTCGCTTCTTAACTATAATGTAGGTACTGGACTTGACAAGCAATTAAAGCAAACAATTTCCACTCATCTAACTTTGCCAAATTAGTCATCTACCATCTGCTCTATCATCTGGCTCTCCTTGAGGTCTTGCTGTGAATCTGGAAGCGCTCACTCTGACAAGGAGGCAGCAGCTAAGCCTCCAAGCTGGCGGGGAAGCTGAGGGATGGAGGTGACACAAGGGGCGACACGTGGCACCGTGCTGCTGACCACCGCCCCCATTGGGCTGGCTTTGAGAAGATGCTTGCAGCTCCAGTGGTCAAATTGGCAAATCACCAGCACACATGTTGTCATAGGAAAACATTTAAAATTAAAAGATTTCTTTTACGGCCACTTACACAGCGGGGTAGCTTAGGAAGAGTGTGGGATTTTCATACCAGATGCAAAAAATAACTTAGTTTATTGAAATATCTTCAGCATTTGCAAGCTACTTCCCAATGAAGTACATAACCCAAACAAGCAATGAGCAGACATTATCTAAGGAAGATCTGAGTGGTCTCTGCTCTCAGTGCCTGGCTTAGCTCAGGTAAGGCTGCATTTTAAGACAATGAAATTGTTTTCAAGTAGCTCCGAAATACAACGCTGCTCTCCTCTGCCCTCCAGCTTCCGAGCACTGGCAGGACCTTTTCCTTTTACTAGGCTTCCATTTGGGGCTCCTTACTGGGCCTCCCAGCACAAGTGAAATAGCACCAGCACCCACGCTTCCAGCTGACCCACACCTCATCTCCAAGGAAAACTCCAGACACAAAGTTCGTCCATGCAAATGTTGCTGCTCTGAACCATCACACAGAAGAATCACCCTCCCTCCTGTGGCTGCTGAAGATCATTATAGACCGACTGCTCCATTGCTCTTCCCTGCTTTCCAGCCTTCACTCTCCCCAAGTCCTGCTCCAGCGCAGCAGCAATGCAGCCTGTTTCCCTCTGTCACTGCATCACGGTGTATCCTGGCTCCCTACCAGGGCAAAGTGGTGGAAATCTCTACAGGTCCCAGCAGCGAGAAGGATTTGGGCTGTTTTTTCAATGTGAAAGGAAGGAGTGGAGGCAAGATGATGGAGCACAAACCCCCAAGCACCAGGGTAACACACCCACAGGTCAGAGCAGGGGGAGCACAGGGGAACCGGGCACTTGGGCTGGCTTTTTGTACACGTGCCTTCAACGAATATCAATGTGGCAAGGGATGCCAGCAACATCTCTGCTGTGAGGTTGGCCCAAAATAATTCCCAAGCTCCCAGACCAGGCTGCTCTGCCGGGGACACGAAGGGCTCTTTCCCCTGGTGGTGCTCTCTCTCCAGGGATGCTCGGCTGGCACAGAGCACTGCCCTGGCGCTGCGGCCGTGCCCACGTTCCCCGCAGCTCCTGCCGCTCCGCCGGGACGCGCGCGGCTCCGACAGCCGCGGGCCTGCGCCCGCCTGCCTCCCTTCCTGCTGCTCCCTTCCCCAGAGGGGCTCCGAACACCGCAAGCGCTCACTGCGCTTAAATGCATTTTAATTAACATTGTGCAAACACACGGAGTTTGTGCGTGCACAGGGGAGCGCATTCATTCAGCTTCCGCCTGGTTCTCAGCCCAGGAAATCCGGTGGGAGCGCCGGCACCGCTGCGATGGGAACGGGACTGCAGCCCTCGCTTGCCTGCACAATATTGAAAATACACTTGGCAAGACGCTCACAGGCCCTCAGATCCTCCTTACCAGCATTTAAGCACCGTTTATGTAAGAGATGCAGCTCAGAGCGGGGAGGTGGGACAGGTGCTTTTATGTCTCTCCTGTAACTGCGGGTAATTAGTCACCACTAAAGCACACAGCAAGCGCCGCCTCGTTAGAGCTTAAGCACAAGCCACTTGTGACATGTAAAAGGTATTTCCCCAAGATCTCCCACAGAAATCTTCCTCGCATTACAGTAGTAGTTATCACATAACCCAAATACCACCTAAGAAAATGATTGAAGTCACTGTGAAATTTCAACATCTAAAGAAAAGGGCCACTTTGGTGAGAACAACCTTCCCAAATTTGGGCAACCCGACAAGACAAAACTGCAGGGGGACTTAAACAGTCCCTGGGAAAACAGTTGGGAATTAAACAAAGCCAGCATCTCACGGGGAACACCCGAGATGGCCGTGCCAGGGTTTGGGTGTCCCCATGACCAGGCAAGAACAGACCCAACACTTCAGAGATGCTCGGCCCAAGTGCTTCAAGGTGACTGTGCAAAGCAAGAGAATGTGATGACAGAAATACCCTATTTTAGCCAATACACACACATCTATTAGGCTGAGACTGAATGCAGTTTATTTTTCATTAACGAAAATAACAGGCTCTAAGCAACACGATAACCTTGTCAGGCAGGCAGGAGAATCCAGCTCACTTAAGACAGCTGAAATGGTAATTACTGGGACTTGGAAGTACTGCGGGTGATGGGAATGGCCTTGCAGTCAGAGGGAGAGGCAGGTGCTCTGCTGAGGCTGTCTGGACCCACAAGTGGACACCACACCTTGTCTGGAGTCAGGGAACAGGGACCACGTCCTGGAGACTGTGGGGGTCGTTTATGTTACGGTCATCAAGTCAAAGAATTAAAGTGCTCTCTTTCACAAGACTTCCTTACACCACAGGTTCTATTTGCCTAATTGCCCGTGGCTGCACTAAGTAATAAACCCCATATGTTATATTAAAACAGGTGCTTTCAGATACCCGTTTATAGGCAGGAAAAACAAACTTTCGAGGCAAGAACCTTTTTTTTACTTCTACATGCTGTGCATAAGAACACGCAGCCCAGTGCGAAGGCAGCATCTTCTGCACAGCCCATTCCTGGTGTGCTGATAACTCGCTGTGCATGAGCAGAATATTCAGGGTAAACTCCTGCAGCACTGAAGCTTCTGCCAGCTTTACCTGGCAGGGGAGCACTGTGTGTTCGCGTTTGAGGAGCTCCTCAGTGTGTCTCACTGACTCTTTGAAAACGAGCGAGGCAGCAGCTCAAATCACAGACTGGCTTGTCCCTCCTCACACAATTCCTCCCGAGCCTTTGTAAATGGTTTCACTTCCAAGGCTGGAGGGAGCACGGGGAGCCCATGCTGCACCTCACATGGAGTTTCCCTGCAGTTGAATCTCGCACAGCAACTTCAACAATCAATCTCTAATTGTTTCCTCACCCAACCTATTACTGCACTGCACCAACCTAAGGCATGTTTATTTGTTATTTTTAGTTTTGTATACTTCCAGAAATCATCCAAATAGCTAAGTTCTAACTAACCACACTTAGCATCAGGTATTATAAATTCTTTACAGAGCAGTTTGTTCAAATATGCTCCCTGTTAATACTTGCTGTTATTTCTACTGGGCTTTTTAAAACACACTCCATATATATTTTATAAATGTTTGGGTTCATTCCTGCCTCCCCACTCCAGAGACTGCCCTTAAACTTCTGTCCATTGATTGTGACGGTATCAATTTGTAAAGGTCAACAGAAAGCTTCTCTGACAGCTGAACTCAGAAAGCAATTTTTAAATGAGCTGTTTCTCTTCCTCTACAAAGCAAGACGCCAAAAAAATCAAAACCCAAGGTCTTTATTTCACAGGCCTGACCACTGGCTTTGATAGGCTTTGGATCCCTGATGGCCACTGAACACGCCTTGGAAATCTGAGCTTGTTTGAGAGTCTTAAAAAATAGCAACATCTGAAATAGCAGCTTTACAAAGAGAAAGGGAAGAGAAAGAGAAGGGTTTAGTGAAAGAACTACACTAATTTGCTGCTTCTCTGAATGCCTCTGCAGACCTTGGATAACAGAGCTCCAGGGATCACCACACAAACGTCACCACTGTGTGGGTATGGCCTCGTGCATTCTTTTATCATACATGAATAACTTACATTTTGCACTAAAAAAACCCACAACCAGCTGGCCAGTCAAGAAGCAGACTATGCCAACTTATTTTGATGCTTGCTTCTAATTTCTTCTGAGAGAACAGGTTATTGTATTTGGGATTGGGATCAAAAGCCTCTTCAAAAGGCATCCGCCCTTTCCCCCACGCCACAGTTTACTGAATATCTCAAATTCATAACCACTTAGAGGAGGGCTGTGCAATTTATGACACTGTTACACATGAAGAAAACCTGCCATAAATCAAAGAAATCAGTTACATAAATGAGCATAAAAGTGCAGGGAAATGTCACAAGATAGCAATAAAGTATCTTCCAAATGGTAAATCCCGGGAGCAGAAGCACCATTAGTTTAGAATCCTCCACTCAGCAACAGCAGGACTAGTTTATCACTGGAGCCACGAATGCAGCAGTCCTGGGAGGAAGTTATAAGCACAGGGTGAGGGGGCTTGCCCTGCAAACGGCCATAAAGCCTTTCCCTGAGTGCCCAGGTCCCAGCCCAGGCTGCTCGCTGAGAGTTTGGTCATTTTTCTGCAAACACTACCAGCAGACACGTAACAGCAAAATGCCAAGGAATTTGTTGGGATGAAAGAACAGCAATGCCTTATAAAACACTGCAGCTGCCCCCAGAAACGGGGTGGCAGCACCAGGAGGATCTGTGGACAAATGAAAGCTTCGGTTCAGTGGCACGTGGAGAGGATGGCAGGAGAAAATCTCTCCAGGACTGAGCGTGGTGCAGAACACTCCCACCCCACCCACCTGTGGTGATTCTCCTGGAATTCCCTTTCCACCCTGCTCGCTCCAGCAAAACTTTAGGGAGCAATCTGGAGCAACCACCGGACTGTGCCCTTGGGCTTATTCCCAAGGTCTGCACACAAGCCATTCCCATCCTTTTGGACTTGGAGAAGTCCCAAGACTATTCCTGACCTCGTAAGAGGACATTTATATGCACCTTTATCCTGCAGAGGGTAACCATTAGCTCACTGTTAAAATAACACCCCGCGGTGAAGTGCCAAAATCATCTGTTTTCTGGTTTTTAACCCAAGGCAAGGGAGACAAAAGGAGAAGACACAGCAGAGGGCTGGATGCTTTTTTTGGAGACATGGATGACACGATCCCACAGACCAAAAGCAGTTTCCTATTGCTGTCCCTCACACAAAGATGGCAGCATTTCTGCCTGAAGTCTTCCTCACCTGACTTTATTTTCACAAACAAAGATGGAAGAAGGCAGATGAATGCCGGGTGCCTCACTGCTCCTCACTGAGAACAAGACAGGAGGCAATTTTCCCAGCACAGACCCTCTGTGAGGAGGCTGCTCCCAGGGTCCCCACTTCATTAATCCCTTCCTCTCTCACTCCACTCCGCGATCTGGCTCAGCTGAAGCTGGGAAAGGAGAGGGAGGTGGGAGGGGGAGCACAGGGCACCCCCGGCATGTGATTCCCGGCCAAAGCCTGTGCCGGGGGCTCTGGCCAAGGCCGTGTGCTTAAGTGATGCGGGAGCACGTGCGGCCAGAGCGGCTCCGTGCGAATTCACGCGCTGCAAAACGCCCTTGGAGCTGCCTGCCTGTGACGGGGAAATGGCAGCCAAGGTCAGCAGAGCTCGTTTGATGGTAACGAGCCTGAGCCGGTGGCCCTGTCCTCAAAACCCCAGACCTTCCCCAAAAGCATCTCAGAGGGTGCAGAGACGTTCCCAGGAGCAGGGCTCCCTTGTTTCGCCCCCACAATACCGTGCTTACTAAACGCCTTCGCTTTTTATTACACCCACAGAAAAGCACAGTCCAGCTTGGACTGCTAGGAACAGCTTAATTAATAACAATTAGCTGCAGCACAATTGTGATTCAGGTGGCGTTCTGGAGCATGAAGGAGAAACTTGACACTTTTGCTTGTGTGCATGGACATAAGAAATTCCAGGCGAAGTTAATGGAAACTGAGCGGCTGAACAATGCCAAAATTCAAATGTACTGTAAAATTACTAAATTATTTCAATGTCACAGGAAGGCGTCGCACTACTTCCAGAATTATTAGCCCTTGCAGAGTTTTAATAATATTTGGTCAAACACCTCAGGAGCACGTCACTGGCATATTATAAAACCACTGAGATAATATCAAATCCTTTCATATTTTAGGAAAGGGTGGGGTGGAAATCCCTGTTTACAAATGACAGGAGGCAACAGCGTCAAAAAGCTGTGTGCCAGCTCCGTGCTCCCTGAGGCCACCTGGTCCCTGCCTGGTGGCGGATGCCCCGGAGGGGGCCTGGCTGTCCCCTCCTTGTCAAGGAGAAGGGGAAGGACACTTTATGAAATTGCTGTTGTCTAAAGTGGTCGAAACACCTGCCAGTCACGGCAGGTTTATTGGCCACGCTCTCCGCAAGGGGGGCTGCATCTGAGTGCCTCCACCTTAATTAGTGTCACCGCAGTCAGATGCAATTTGCGTTTAAATATACATGGGTAATAAGAAGACAGTCCAAGTGAGTACTTTCAAACAACAGCAAAAAGGTGGAGGCTTCAAAAGTTTGCTGGAAATCAAGAGAAATTCTTAGCTGGAGAATTACTTGACCTGCTATTAACAGGGTCTTTGCCGGGCTGGCATCATCTTAGTAAAAACAAGCAAACAAAGGATAAAGTGGCTGTACAGGATCATGTTTTGAGAACATGAAAAAGCACAGTAATGTGCACCCAGCATCCTAAATGAGAGCAGGTGGGCATTTGTGCAAGGCAAGTTAGGAAGCCCATAACACTCAGGGTGAAAACTGCACACACACGCTTATGCAGATTTTCACAAGGTGGCTTGTGGCTTTGCAGGAAGCCATCACCTTGACCTCAGGAAAACAACGTCCTGCATGGACCAGCAAAGTACTTTTATTTTCTGGCAAAAAAGAACATATCACAGCCATGCTGCAGGCAGAGGGAATTCCAGGTGGTGATGCCTGGCCTGGAAGGAGTATGTTTGGAAATTGTTCTGATACAGGTGTGCTGCAGCTAGAAAAGCATTTCAGACTACTTCCCAACAGTTAAACAGGCATTTTCTAAAGCAGGTAGACCAAGAACCTGTGGGCAAACACTGGAAATGAAAGCAAGTGGCTCCTGCCCCCTAAGATATCCCACAAATCCTGCCTGAGCAGAGCCCTACTTCCCAGGGGAAAATCATATGCTCAGTAACTTATGCTTTCCTTATCATTTACAAAATCTAAGCCATATTGTTGTAAAAATGTGTCTGAAAGTATGAAAACTGTTCCAGGGCTTCTGGCAGAGCCTGCAGATACATGGGCCAAAAATCTGCTTCGCAGCAGCACAAATGCACCCGGCTTGTCCCCGGCATCACCATCCGGAGAGCACGTGACTGCCGCGGTGCCACTGGTGCTGAGGTTCAGCAGCCAAGGAAACAGAAATCACCACGTCACGAATCTGCCAGCTTATCTTCACACCTGCTTTTGTCAGGTGCAGCTAAAGCATGGCATTGGGCTTTTATTTCCTCTTAGGTGTCCCTCACTTGACCGTGACAAATTCCCATCTAACTGATATTTGACAAATTTGACATAATTAAGAAAACTGGTTGGATATCACTCTCCTTTCCATGGGCAGTGCTGCACAAGATAAAATAATGTTTGATGAACAGCTCTGGGCCCCACTGTGTTACCCACATTGGGCTGAAAGGCCTGTGGCACTCCACACCCCCAGAAAGGAGAGAATAGAAGAAAAACATACACCTTACAGGTCATCTGGACTCAGAGAAAACCTAAGAAAACCTCTCAGGCACACCTCAAGCTCAGACCGTGGCCTTCTATGAGCATACTACTTGTCTGTAGTCATTAATGCAGGAAGTACTCCTGTCCCTAAGAAAAGCACCAGTTTGGATTTAGCTGCCTTGGTTGTCCTCAGTCATGTTCTGTCCCCAGGAAGGTACGGCTGGGCTTGAACTCGAAACTAATTGCCCCTGTAGATTTGATTCTTCATGGTCCTGCTCCTCCTGAAAGGTGGCAGAAGCCCCCCAATAGAGAGCCCACCCACCACGCTCTGCAGATTTGCCCCCGGGGAGCTACGAGCACTTGCTGCAATTGTGGTTCTCTGTGACCTTGTGTCTGGATGAAAGGAGGCAAACCATCTTCCCCTGGGCTTGGAGATAGTGGCAGCACCACCCAGAAGAATACAGGAAAATACTGGAAAGCTCACCTGAGCATGGTGCTGCAGTCTGGAGGTGCAGAGGATGCACCCACCTTGAGGAACGGGACACTCCCCCCTGCCTCAGGAAACACCTCCCGAAGTCACACACATGCCACAGTGAATCCTTCCTCTCCCTCTGCTCTCTGCGCCCACTGCTGTTGCATGATTAATATCACATCAAATTTGTCTTTGTACAATATCCCACCAATCTTTCTTTGTGTAATGTTCGCTTTACACCAGGTGACAGTTTTAGTGATTCCTCCTTTATTTGCATGTCCCCTTGAAGAAGCTTCATTTCTCCTTCTAATCAAGTCATTAATTTTCACGAAAATCGTTCCCACCCTGAGATGGCTGGATTCTAATTTGTCTCTGTCACACAAATGACAAGTATCACCTCATTGTCATGCTGTGATGTTCCTCCACATACCTGTATTTGAGTAGGAAAAGCACCAAAATTATTTTTCCACAGCCACGACTGCTTGTCTTTGTGGCAGTTTGATTCGATCATGATACTTCCTTCAGGTACTTTGTAGTAATATTATACAGCTACTCGCTTTTTATTTCAAAACACATCTCATTCATGATTTCTCTGTAATGGGAAAAGTGGAAATGATGGTGCCAAAATTACTCTCTTTGTTATCTTCTTTGCATCCTGTTTACCAACAATGCTGACCACCTGGGATGCCAGAGCACGCTCCCCTGCTGTCAGATCGATGCCTCTTCCCAAAAGTTCTTTCCATGGTGTTGGCAGCACATGGATTTTCACATAACAAAAGCCGAATGCATCATGGTAAAAAACAGAGTTTATGCAATCTGAAATCCCACCAGGCAGCCCCTCCTTTTCCTGGTGTTCTTCCAATTACATCCCTTGATTTTCTTGTATCTCTTTCTTTTGGATCCCAAACTGCCCCCACTAATTCTGGGCCAGCAGTGAGGGGAACCATGAAATGCTTTTAGGACAGGTAACATGTAGTGTGGCTGTAAAGGATGATGGAGGACCCCACAGTTTGCAACTCGCACCTTTTGGCACCTGCCTTTTTTATCGAAACACCAAAACTACCGACTGCGTCTCTGATCTACTGCAGCACTTGCACGTCTCAGTCTTGAGGGTACCAGAAATATTCGGCAGAAAACAAAAGCTGTGAGTCAGAACTGTGGCCACTGGAGGATCCTTACTCTCATGCCCATGAAACTTACTTCCAACAAAGAACACTCTTGACACCAATGATCCTGTCTGACCTCAAATGGGGGCTTTTCCAGAGGAACAAGCTTCCTGATTTGCAGAATATCTGTGATTTTCTTCTGCCATAAGGCACTAACTTCATATTAAAATCAAAAAAGCTGGCTTCTCATAGATTTTTAAGAACACTGATTGAATTCTTTCTCATCTCATGCTACTTCTCCTTGAGGAAATGTACTTGAGCCTCAGAACCACCCCTGAAATCGTATTTGGAAAAAGGCTGGGGCTGCAACTCCTTCACTAGCTATTCCCAGCACACAGGATATTAGATATTAACGAATTTCAGTCCAACATAATTGAATAAATAAAATCTTTCTCTTACAGACAGATTACTTTTGCTTCATTAAAGCATCAAGGTTGTACATAGACCCCTGAGGATTGTCCTGCCTTTTTGATTTCCTTTCTGTTGTGCTTACTGTACCACCTGGTGGAGAACACCACCGAAAGTGATGGGAAAAGAGAAGTGGAATTATCCATAGAGGAACTGAAGACCTTGCAAGGGTTTCTTTTCTCATTACTGACAGCTCAGTAAATAATTTCTGCTGACAGGCCTGGATTACCTGGTTACACATGCGCACAATACCCCGAGTTCACGCTGTTCATACGCAGCGACACCGAGCGCAGCACCCCGGGGAAAGGCTTGTTCACCAGGGAAGCAGCCCGGTCCTTGCCCTCAAGCTTTTCCCTGGCAATGCTTCTCCTTCCTAATCTGTCCTTCTCCCTTATCACTTTCCCTCGTGCCCCTCCTCCCCAGAGGTGCCCCAGCACCGGGTTCATCCCTACAGCCTCTCGCTCGCACCCCTCCCCTCTTGAGAGCCAAAACCGCCCAGGTGAGGCGAGAGAAACCTGCAAGCAACAGCAGCTGAGCCAACACCCCCCGAACCCAGCTCTGCGGGGTGGGAGCTCCCTTCCAGCAGCCCCCTTCCTTCAGGAGCGAATTCAAATAGTGCTGGCAGGAGCAAGGGCTCCGATGGAGCAAATTCCAGGAGCACCTCTGCAAGTGCAAGTGTTCAGGACTCAGTTAACAGGGGTGAACTGTGACTGAAAGGATTGATTTTGTGCAATATCATCTCCCTCCCTCTCCCACACTTGCAGGCTCTTACCACCTTGTGTGCAAACACTGGTCACGTTTTTCCAACCTTATAATTGCAAAAATCAATGAAATTCTCAACCATAAAAAGGCAAAGTAGCAGAGGGGTTGCCCAACATGTTTCATTGTTGCTGAAAAAAAACAGAGTAGATGAAACAAATCATTGTATTTGGGTACCATTTCAAAGCCCAACTTCAGGGAAGAAATTAACTAAACACCTCTTTTAACCTCAGAACTAAACTGACAACAAAAGTTGTGGTTTGCATTTCCACTGTGAAATCCTCCAAATGCATTTCAGCATTTGATTTGAGAGGCAATGCAAGAGATATAAAGCATGTGTGCAGGGGGAAAGCACGTGTACTTTTTTATCATCCTGAAATAAAACCTCTGCAAGTGACAGCTCAAAGAACAGCAGACAAGAACCTATTTCTAGATCTGGAAGTAATGCCATTATTTGTAAAAGTTTGGTTGGACTTAAAAAAAAAGTAAATGTATGAACTCTGGAAAATCTCTTTTTTCCCCGCTGGGAGAAATTGCAACAACTCTTATAAAATTATATATATATAGATGTATATATAGATATATATAGTAAGATATATACATAAAGCAAGAAATAATATGAAGCAATATCAAGCAACGCTACCTGGCAAAAATTCAAATTCATTTTGTTTGATGAATTTATCTTGTTGGTCCCCAGACAAAAAACTTTTCATTCAGTTCCAATTTACTCAGCCAGGCTCCTGATGTTACAGACACGCAGCAAACTCGACACAGATAAATCACCTTGCGAAGAGCAGACCCGGAGCACACAACAGACCTGACGCCTTTGCTCTGGTGTAAAAGCAAACAGGAAGAGAGATTTCCATGTTTTGCAGGCCATTGCATTTCATAAAAAAGAAGCTTAACTGAAAACTCAGACATCTTCTCTTGCTTTCCCATCAGCTATTGCTGGATCACCTGATTCTGAAGGAGTTTAGAGCTTAGGGTAAAGCACCCCAGTAACACTTTTTTCATTTGAGGTGTGTTCTGGGTGCAACAATATCTGTCAATTGTATTTTGCCTTCAGTCTTCAGGTCACTGGGGCCTTCTGCTGTGTGTCAGTGCAGTATCACCTCTGCCCAGGGACGGATGTGAGAACCCAGCACCTCACCTGGGGCCAAATTTTGTGCTGAATTCAAGCTCACACTTGACCCCCAACCGCTCACATCTACCTCTGCTCCTGGAGCAACAATGGTGAAATCCCAATTTCAAGCGTCCTGAATTCAAGAGATCTCGAAAGTACTAGAGGAGAGAGAAAGCTACTGCAAAGGGGAGACTCACAGATCCAAAATCATCACCTGGGAAAGAGTTCATAGGGACAGATAATTGGGATTCTCAATAGCAAATAACCAAAGATGTGGGATCCACCAAGAAAAGGACGGAAATAAAAGCTGGGGGAGGAACACATGATAAGAAAGCAAAATGGCAACATGGTTTTAAGGTCAGGAAGGTACAAGGCACCACCAAGTCTGATGAGAGAGCATTTTTATCACTGCTTTTTTGAAGCCTTTAATTCAGAGGCCTGACAATCAGTAAGAGCAACAGGGTTTCTGTTCTTATTTTGAACAACATCAACTAAATTATCCTCCCTGTAAGAATTCACACCTAATTTTGAAACTTCCAAGCCTTCCTCCTTGTACTTGAGGACCAGGCAGGTATTTAAACACTGCTTGGATTTCAGGTAGTGCAAAGAGCTGAATTCCATAGATTAAAGCATTGCTTACCTGAAAATACATTTTGACATGAAGCATGCCAAAATACAGATTTTTAATCCTATATTTAAAGTATCTGCCTCACAGGGTCAGATCTTAGAGAGTTACATAGGTACTCGCATTTCCAAATGTGATGGGAAATTTCAGCAAAAGAAAGCAGACATCTGAGAGAATCTGGGGGTCAACACATTCCCAAAATTAAAAAAAACAAAACAAAAACCCCAGCCTCACAACATTAAGTCTTACTCCCTTTTAGGAAAGCAACAGAATTAAGTAAATTCCTGGAAATATTCCAGGATTGCTGAAACTAGTGAAAAACCCAAAAAGATCCAAAATGTATCACTCAAAGAACCCCCTCCTTGATTAAAATCCATAGCATCTCATGTTCAGGCCTGTAAGACGTTTCTTGGGGATTAATGCTAGATTTTACTTTGTGTTGTGTCAGTTCCCTGCTGTGTATCATATGCACAGCATTGCTGCAAACATCAGATAAGTAGGATCCCCCCTATCTTATTTTAACTTCAGTTTGCCTGGTAAGTGGATAGAATAAGCAGTTTTTCCTCCACTGAGGATAATAATAAGAATACAGAAGTTTTCATCTTTGCTTGTGTCTGCATTTATGATTTTTTTACTTGCTTTTGGGATCACACAGCAGTAACACTGCCTGAGATGAAGTTGCAAGTCCTTTGTTGTGGGTCATGATTGATTTTTAACTCCACCACCTTCCAAATTCTCACGCCCTAAAGCCACTGCTTTTATCTTTTCGTCTCTTCCTCAGCACAAGTCGTCTGGGGGAGAGAGGAAGGACTGGATTGAGATTGATCATCCTCCCAGTGGCATTTGAAGATTCAAGCTGTGCCTTATCACCAGGAGCAGCAGGGAGGAGGCGGCAGCAGCAGCTTTGCAGGCGTCAGCGGGGGCTACCTGTTCGGCTATTGAGTTTCCAAGGGGCTCAAATGGCTTCTGAGCACCTCTCATTAGCAGAGCAAGGCCCTCTGGAGCCAGAGAAAACCAACAACTCAAGGAGAGATGTGGCAGCACTTGCTAACTCTCACCTGTTTAGGAGGGGATGTGGAAAGGAGAAGAACAGACAATTGTGACTGCTTTATTGCTCAGACAAGGTTATCAAAACGATTTGGGGACACAGACGATGCAAGGATGCCGGATTTGGCTTTAAAGGAAGACGGGACACCAAATCTGCTCAAATAAGGTAATAAGCTTTTCAAGATTTGCTCCCAAACTGAAAGTGCACATTGTTTGCTATGTTTCCAAGGGAGAGCAGATCTTTTCCATGTAGTTAGGCATGGGCAATGCCTGAAGCCAAGCTCGCTGAACCGTCTGGTCGATTGGGTCATACACCTCTGACCCCACGTCACCCAGAGAGCTGCTCCCCTTACCAGACACTGCTGAGACTCTAAGGGGAGAAGGGCTGTGAACAAGTAGAATACAAAGTGCAAAAAAACTTTCTACTATCACTTTGCTTCAGATTATCTCCTCGTAAATCATAGCTCCCGCTGCCTGTCCCATAACTTCGTTGAGGAAAAGGCTCTATGTAGCTGGCAGATGTCCACTGTGAACTGCCAGAGCCAGGGATCCAGTGCTACTTTTGAATAAACTGCACATCTCCCATCTCTCTTGTTGATACTTTAAAACAAAATGCTCCCACACTGTTTACAGTCAAGGATATAGTTTACACTCAGCAACAATGACCCCACAGCCTCCAAGTCAGAGACACGAGAAAATAGTGTCTCACTCATCTCTGCATCAAGGACAGAAGTCAATTTGTTTTGGAACAGCATGTATTTTCATTTTGGAAATGTAACAAAGGTGAGCACCCTTGAACCATTATGAACAAACCTTTTCCATTTTGAAATTTAGATTCAGACAAAAACCAAAGTGCAGAATTGCTGTATCTTCTGAATGATCCTAAAGTTCACGCCCACTTCATAAGGGTAGGAATAGCTCAGCCTGTGGCTCCTGGAGCTGGTGCCTTGCTGAAATACAGGAGACAGAGGCACTCAGCACTAAAGCTGAAGAGGCTGTTTGGGTGGACACAGAAATACACATAAAGCAGTAAGACAAACAAACCAGGGAATTCTGCAGCAAAATACTCCTAGAAAACTTCTAATCACAGAATCAGAGCAGCAGGTCTAGAAGAGGCCCTGTGTGGCTGCAGAGCCCTTCACTCTGCCCAGCCCCATAACCTTACCTAATATAGTTTCAATTTCTCTGTATACTCTCACATACTAGTAAAAATTAAGATGACTACTGGCTACAGGTTTGTTATATGGCCATCTGACTTTCTAAGGCTGCCGAGTCCCTGGGCAAAATAAACATTTATGTCCATGTGTCTCTGATGGAATCCTGCCATTGTCTTCTTCTGCCTCCTTTGTCCCTGTTTACTTGTTGCTGTCCAAATACTATCTGCAAGATCCTGAGGACTTGGACTTTATCTACATCATTTGCATAGCACCTGTGACACCTGTTTCCTCAATCAGATTTTAATGTACCACAGCCTTTGACAGAGGAACGCTAACCAAACTGATTCTTTTCCTTCTGTAAATGTGAAGGAGAACACGCTGCCCATTCTTCCCCTCCCCACACCCTCGTGGCTCTTCCACAGCTCACTTCTGACCAGTGTGCAAATAACTTTCTTCTGCGTCTCTCATCCCTGGATTTTGTACAGGTGACTCGTTACTGCAGGTCATTCACAAGAGCTGAGGTCAAAAGGTGTCATGTGCTCTTCAGTGACAGTGCATGGCAGCGTCCCTCACCTCTCTGCAGCCGCCCCAGCTGAACACTCAGCACGACAATCTCTTCTGCAGGGTCAGGACCAGCTCCCTGCCTGAGGTGGGTGTCAGCAGCAGACCAGCAGCAGGCTGTACACCCAGCCCCACAGGCCCAAGTGTCCTCTGATGGCTCCAGGGTCCATCAAGATATGCAATGACAGTTTTGTGGTCCAAAATAATGCAGAACAACCCCCTTTTCTCCTTTCTCTTTCCAAACAGTTTAGTATTTAATAGTGTCAGACCCACAATAATTAAATTAAATGCTTATTTGCCATTCAGTGACAGCCCTATCCAGGGTCACCACTGGGGTTTAGTCAAGGCAAGTTCAGCCTGCCCAAACAGCTCATCCGATTCTTTCCTTTCCATCCATTTAAAACCAGAAAAATTAATCCCAGGTAGGTAATGTTTGAGTTAAAGGAGGGATCGCTGAGATGTCTCAGCACAGCTGCATGTGCCTCCCTGTGCAGCCTGGTACAACACTGTCACAGCTAACACCTGAAATTCTTTCACACTAGGCCAGGACTTTTCCAGGCTGGAACCCTTTTGGGGAGTGAGAGAGGAGGGGAATCTCACAGCTGACATTCACTGCTATTTACCCAAACCACCTCTATTCATTGTCCACTGAAATCAAGGAAAACAACTGAAATCACCTCTGCTTGAGCTGGAAGAAAACAAACTGCCAACAAAAGGGAGTGACAGGCTGCATCTAAGCAAATACCTTGGAGCCGAAGGATGCCAGGCGCTGCTGGGGGAGCCTGGGGGAGCTCCCTGGGGGAGCCCAGCCTGTGGCACATCCATAAATGCGGAGGATGGAGGCTGAGCTCCGAGGGACACACACGAGCACGGCAGCAGGCAGAGAGGGGGAGCAGCAGGAGCTGTCTGAAGCCTTTCCCAGACAGCCAGGCAGATAAAAGACGACAACTACAAAGCGTGCAGCCCGAGCAGTGAAGGTTAAATATGGGCTCCCACCGCCATCATTTATCCCCTGGAACAGCTGGGAAACTTCCGAAGGAGTTAATGTATCACGGGCAGGGAGGAAGCGAGACCGACTGTATAAACACACCTCGGGGCCTGCTACTGTTCCCAGTCCTGCCGCTCTCCCAGAAGGGCTCTGCTGTTTGCCAGCCTCCTGGGAAGGGCTGAACGCTGCAGGTAGGGCAGGAATTAGAGTCAAACGCATCCTAAAAATGACTCACGAGAGCTTTTTCAGGGAGACCAAAATTATGTGGTGATTTTGGGAGGGGCTGGGGGCCACTCACATGCTCGAGCCCCCGTTCTGTCCCCCTGCCAAGCTGCCTCTGTCACAGCAGCTCTCACAGATGCAGAACAGGATGCAGCTGAGCTTTAAACGGGGGGGAAAACACCATCCTATTCCAGTAAGGTTCAATCTGAAAAAGGCAAAATGGGTCAAATCGAATGGTAAGGAATACATTCGAATGTGGACACAGGTGAAAAATTACCAAGAGCTGATCTCCTAGGGGCCAGAATATGTCAGGGAGAAGTGCGCTGTGGCTAGAAATATATTAGGAAACTTTTGTGGGTACAAGAATCTGAGACAGCTGAAATACCCTGTTTTGGTGCTACCACCATAATGCCTACAATGAAAGGGGGGCAAAGCATCAGAGCAGCTCTCAGTTCTGCCTGAGAGGAGAGAGAACACTCCTGCACGCTGGAGCTGGGGACCCAAACACCGAGGTAAAGCAAGTTTTATGTCCCTTGGGAAGGAAGCCCTGTAAAATTACTGACAACTGTCTATTTTATTTCATACCATAGTTTACAGGAGGTATCCAGTATCAGCAAAAATGCCCATCCCAGTATCACTTTTGTGGGGTTTTTTGTTGAGTAGTTTGAGAACAAGCGGGTCCATAGCTTCACTTGACCAAAGTGCTGTATAGAGACAGAATACATGGCAGTAATGTATTTAAGAGAAGCAAAAGCAAATCAAATGATGTCTGGAGATGCCAGAGCTCTCTGTGTGTCCAGCCCCTTGCCCTGGGCAGCTCCCAAGCAGCACAAACTACACAGCCTTAAGCAAGCAGGTCTGCATCCACACCAGCCCTCTTGAGGGCAAACTGGCAATTTGACTCGCCCAGAAGAAATGCCCGAAGCAATTCAGGCTAAAAAAAAACATCCTATGGCAAGGTTCAAAGTACTTGAAAGGAGCAGAAACCTCCCTCCAACTGTAACAACCACTGGCACCGTTATCTTCAGGAATAAAATGTAATGCAAATGGCAACACAACGCATTACGACGAGGGTGCGTCAGACAGATGCCTTTGAAATGAAGAAATGGTGATAATTACGGTGCATAAGCAAAAAAATTGGTTTTACTGTTCAGAAATCTTCTTCCCTTTTATATGGGGGAATGTAGCATCTGCTTCTAATATAATGCACCAATAATTGAAGCATATAGTGTATACTCACGGGAACCATAAGGCTGTTTTATTTATTCTTGGCCAACTGCGAGGATAAACAGATTTCACCGAAAGCGGTGCATATGGAATCCTCTCTTCGTGGAGAGCCCATATATTTCTGCAGGGAGACTGAAACGCAAGAGAGTCTCAGTTGTGAATGTTAATGCAACTAGCAGAAAATGAGGTAGTACCATCAAGTTTGACCTTGAATCCTTCCCTCTGTGTGGAGGCGTGGCATCCAGGTTAGCCAAGTACCTCTGGAGGGAATGGTTTTTAGGGGGAGTTCAAGCTCACTGAAATAAAAAATGAAGCTGCAAAGTCCAAAACTACCACAGGCACTTGCTTGAAACATTAGCAGAGGGATCTGGATTGAAGGCAAACAAGCAAAGAGTGAATACAACTCCCATTCCCTGCCACACCACCTTTGTGTACAAGCAACATAGCCACAGGCAGCCTGACCCTTACTACAGATGACCCAGGAAAAAAGAAACAACAAACAAATCACAAATAGGTAATAAATATCCACACAGACAAATAACTGCAAGTTCCTAAAGCCTGGCAGGTGGTCAGGATCACAGACGACCAGTTAGCACTCATCCTCATGAATTTATCTTGCACACAGGTGTTTCATTTTGGATTTGACAGCCAGCCAAAAGCAGACATATTTTGGGGGGATCCCTCACAGTTGCTGTGTGGAGAGACTGGAACGGAGAGCTCTCCGTGTCAACTTGCATTCATTACCATAATCTTCCTTCCTAATGGTTTTAGTGTTGCAGCCAGAGTGCTCACTTTGCACTCTTGCAAGGTGATTATAAACAAATCAGCCTGCCAAGGTGCCCAGATCTTTTGGAAAATAACCCTAACACAGTATTTGCTCCTTCTCCTCGCTCTGGTAAGTTAAATCCAGCTGCCTTCATCATTTAGGGAGAGCTGAAGACGATGACAGACGATGATCAGGTTCAGTCTTTTGATTAACTCCAGCACGTAACATTTAGCTTCTGGTGCAGTTTGTAAGCAGAGAGGAAAATGACAACTTTGCCTAGGAAGATGCTAGATAAAAAAGCCTTAAAAAACAACATTTCCACTGACTCCATAAAAGAGCTGTTTGGCTTTGCACAATCTCGAACTCCACTGAGTGCAGTGAATTGAAATCTGTGGAAGAAGCTTTCCAAGTACACACAGGAGAATATCCATTTCTCTTCCTGGGTTGTAAGCAAAAGATATATATCAGCTTGAAGAAGAAGAAACTGCATCTGCTTATGAATGAGTACAGATTACAAGCAAGAGGTTTTATAAAATCCTAACCTAGTAATTCATCTTCTATCACCAGCTGAAGGAGAAGTAAATCCTGTCTCCTAAAAATGGTCATTGGCTACGTTAGAACAAGCTCAAAATGCTTTTACTGACCTGTGGTGACTCTTAAGCAACTTTAAAATGGTTTCCAAGGGCTGTGCCTGAAGAGGCAGTCTGTTCTAACTCACATTGCTCAGGCTACAT
Organism: Pardalotus punctatus; assembly: GCA_013400915.1. NCBI lineage: Eukaryota > Metazoa > Chordata > Aves > Passeriformes > Pardalotidae > Pardalotus > Pardalotus punctatus. The sequence continues at coordinate 392,985 of VZTX01004072.1, read as the reverse complement.
ACAGCCAGACCTAATCCCCCTCCAGCTCTATGGGTTTCTGACACAGATTCGCTGCATCTCTGAGACAAACACACAGCCCTGTTCAACCGTTCTGTTCCCAACACGTTCCCGTGATGAAGAACCCATGATCTCTCCAGATTATCTACTGCAGTGGTTTGTCATCCTCAGCGTTACAAAGAGACCCCCTAATTCCTACCTTCTGTCCTTCCTGCTGGCATTTAAGACCATGACTCATGAAATGTCCTTCTCTGCAGCACGTTTTATACACAGACACCAGCGATCTTCCTCTGCCCCAGGTCTCTTCTACCCCAAATTTTTCATCTTTCTTCTCCCTTTTCTTTCTGTCCAAAACCGGGGGCAATGCCAAGGAGCAACTTCACATCCCCTCATGAGAGATACTCTATTTCAAACACCAAGTATGATGCTAACTGCCTTCACAGGAGCTCGTGCCTGGCTTTCAGCTTACAATCCCCATAACCCCCCTATTAATGACGCCTGTTACAGGGAAATCCTTTGCTTCTGCATCTATTCCAACACAACGTGCTAAATGTTTTACAGCAAGGTCCTGCCACACACAGGATTAGACTCCAATCCTGAAATTTGCTCAGTGTAACAGCTTTTACCTCAGGTTACATTTGCAGCGGCGGTACCTGAATGAACCACTTCCATTAACGCAGTAAAGAACAAGAGATAAAGAGTTTACCGGGTGAATCCCCCTCCGAGAGCTTCCGAAATGAGCTTGAGCTGCCCGGTTTACAGATGATGCATTTGTTTACTCCAGCCTCACTGGAAAGCCAGCAAGCTCCCTGTTGTCCACCGGCTCCCAGGGCTGGAGAGGGAGGAGAAGGCAGAGAGCAGCCACCAGCACGGCCTCTGCCCTGCACCAGCCCTCCAGCCCCCATCAGCAGCTCTGCTGATTTACTGATCTGTTACCAATTTATATCAGAAGCTTCTCCAGGACAAAATTGAAGCCTGCGTCTCCATGAAAGGCTATAAAGAAACCCACACACATTGAAGAATCATTACGGGGTGATATTTTACACTGTTAGCCCATTAAACAACAGATGAAATATCAGGCTCCTGGAATCACAGCAGTGCTGTCATTTCTAAGACAGAGCCCTTAAAAGACCACATATCTTTTAGTCTCAGGATTCTCAGAAACTATAATTTTTTTTATATTCCAGAAACCATCATCTGCAGAAAAGATTTTGTCTTATTGCTTGGCAATGGGAAATCTATTTTCAATAAAGGATAGGTGTTCAGAGGCTACTAGTATCACTCACTCCTGCTTGCAAGTGTTGGCATTACAATTGTAATTTCTTCTGAGTGGAAGGATGAATTACATTTAGATTAATAACTCTGAATCCAAAAAACTTTGAAATGTATTTACCAAGCATTAGTTCCAAAGTGGGTACGCAGCTTGGATTCGTTCTCCAGTCCCCGGAGTTGTGCATCAAGGTCTGTCTGTGCTGAGGAAGCGCTACACACTAAAGCAGAAATAATTTAATGCAGCCTAATTGTTTCATGAAAGCATCTTTAAAATGATGCATAGTTTGTTTCCCAGAAGTTCTGGGAAAATAGCTCAAGATAAATTGCGCTGCTGTTGTCGGTGCAGAGCAGGCAGGCCCTGCGCTCCTCGGTGCCAGTCTGGCTTCTGCCACAGCAGTGACCGAGCCCCTGAGCCCAGGGGCGCTCACTCGGGTGCCTTCCCGCACCCCTCGGCATGGGGGGCGCTTTGGGACACTGAGGGGGACCCGCAGAACACACAGAATTTATGTAGCCTGTGAAAATCAAGAGCAATTTTGGCTGCAAGCAGCCCCAGGCCTCAAAGTGACCTAAATCTCCCTTGGCAGCCCCAGTACACACTGAGCCTCCAAGAAACTGGATATCTCTGCCCTGCTTGGAAACTGGAAATATTTCCCGTTGAGGGCAGGACTGGTTATATCCACAGTCAGCCCAAACCATAAATGCATCACGTTCGTCACTAAATTCCTGCCAGAGGTCCTGGAGCTTTTAAGCTGCTGGTTTTACACCCCAAACAAGGCATCTCCAGGAATGCTTAAGTACCTCTAGGAAGGATTTCTTTCAAGAAGTTTATGTACAAGCAACCTTTCTGCATTTCTTCTCTCCCTGCCTCCTGGAAACTTTTGTCTGCTTAGATATGTTACAGCAGTTATGTTTTGTGACTGACAATTATCTCATAATGAAAAACAAGTCACAATTAATAAAGCTCAAAACTAATACCTGCTAAACTCATTTAATGATTTAATGAAGTAGGAGAGAGTCTTATGAAAAGATTTTAAAAGCAAGGGACTCAATTTCCAATTACAGCCCACAATCACTTGAGAGCCTGCAGGCTCCCAAGGTAAGAGATGGGGAAGAAAGGAATGGGGTGGGGGAAAAAATGCAAACAGACATTTTTTTTGGTTGTTTTCCTTTGTATCCTTCTGAAGGGAAGACTGTCCTCTGCTGTTCGTGCTGAATCAGCCCCTCCAGGTGCACATAACTCCAAAGACAACACACGTTCAATTTACAGCCCTAAATTTGATTCCTGAATGATGATACACCTTTAAATATTTTTGCACTCGACCAGCTCTGCTAATAAGCCTAAAACCAATTTAATGTTGTGCTGTTCATTAATCACTATTATGGAAGAAAAATGCTGAATGCAGGGGACACCCTATAGAGGAGTTTTCACGGTGTCAGCCTTCTACCAAGTGTACACCACCCCAACAACAGCCTAAATCAAAGAGAATCCATAATCATTTTTAAAATAAAGGACTGGGGGAAAGCATCACCAGCAGGCTTTCATACAAGAGACAAGAAAAGAGGTGTTTAGGGAGAATGTTTAGCCCATCCAGTTTTTACACAAATTACATCAGACCCCAGTTTAGTTATAAGGCACTTTAAAAAATTTTTTGGGGAAAATAAAATTCATAGCAACTTCAACAGGCTTTGCCAGAAGCTGACAACTGCAGGCAGTGGAGGGGAGGGCAGACATGCAGCTTGAAGTCGGTGGATGTAGAGACATCAGATCCAGCTCAGCATCCAGGTTTAAAACCAAACAGTCACTTTTCTTTTTCAACCCATTATATTTGCAAGCACACTTGATCTGGGATACTCCTTCTGCCCTCTGCAGTACTAACCCTCACATTTATTGACTTACTTTCCCCTAAAAACTGGTGACTAAGTAGTTCTGCTAATTAGCTGGTAACATCTCATTTGTGCACCTGTCAGGTGGCACCTCTCGGATGTCTCCAGCTCTCGGGAGAGTGACAGTTCCCAGCCAGGCTCCAGAAAGCTCACCTAAGGCTGTACACCCACGGGACGAGGAACGGATTTCTGAGCAGCTAAATAGCTGAATCCCTCTCAGATACCCATGAAACTCCTTACTGCTGGGAGCTTTTTTTAGGTGAAAAATCCTCCAGTTTATGCCCAGGTAACATAAATATAAGTCCAAGAGGATCTATGGAGGAATTGCAGGATTTCACAATGGTTGAAATAATGAATATCCAAATCTGCAGAGAGTTGGATCAAATCTCACCTTCCCTTCTGAATACACTCACAAACATCTCTCTGTTTGCAGTTTACTATCGAGCTTCTGCTGCCGTTATCCATGACTGTCACAGCTTCTCCCACTGCTGCTCTGAGCACGGCACCGGCACCAGGAGGGCACAGGAGGGACAGGTGGCACCACGTGGCACAGACAGGAACAACCTGCAGGGCTGTCTACACTCATTTCTCCTCTCCTTACGATTTTCAGCAGTGAAACTATTTTACTTTATCTCCCTTGACCACTGGCTCCTTCACAGTACATGGATGCACTGACACGAGGAGCAGCTGACAATCATGGCAAATTCCACAGAGCAGTTCTCAGGTGGGAACACACTCTTCACTTGCCTTATGTCTGGGTGAGTTCTCTGCCCGCAGCTAAATTATACCTATTAGCCACCTGTAGTATACATAAAATGAAAAAAAATTAAAAAATAAAAAAAATCATTCGACACTCCTTCATTTTGAGGCTGCTAAAGGTCACCCTGTCCTGAGAAAATCCTGGAAGGTGAAATAGAAATGGCAAGTACAGCACAAGGTGCTCCCTGGCCCCTCCTGTGCACCCACATCCACCTTTTCTCATAAAAAAATGAAGAATTCTAAGACACCAAGACCAGAAGAAGAGCAATTGAGTCACCTGCACTGCTGTAGCTATCACCAAACCAAGACAGAGCTTCTTACAGACCTGAGGGTATCAACTGGTGGCTGAACCGAGCTGTAAATTGCTGAAACTCATCAACTTTCATCACTCTCATCTGGCTCCTCGATGGTTTACACTGGCTCCCATCTTGTCAAACCACACAGGATTTTTATTTTATTTTTACTGGACCTACAGAAGTCTCACAAATCTAAAAATAAAAATCCTTCATAATTTTGACTGGTGCCGACGTATGTTCAGCTCCTGAAAATGTGTATCTCCAAGGCAGACAGTCTGTTTCCCATTGTATACAAACCAAACTGTGAAGCTGGAATCATTTTGCCCATTGTTCCCTTTGATTATATTTTTTTTTTTTTCTCCATGCCCAGGGCTCTCACAAGGGTTTGCAATTTGAGACAAAGCTGCTCAAAGAGCAGATTTAATCTTTTTCAGTTTGTGGGCTCCAGAAATTTCACAGGGAAAGCTGGCAACCGTCTACCGAAAATGAGTGTCTGGTAACAGCAAGCCTCTTCTCCTCCTTGCGTTTCATGGACCTTCTCACAAAATGCACATGGAGCCTAAGATGAGACATCACAATTCAAAAATCCTGTTCTAGAGGGATCCAGAGATTTCACAGGTCCCTACAGACTGCATATCTTACATAAGTAACTTTGATGTGAAGGGCTTATTTCAGAATGTAAGGTCCCAAACCTATTTTTGTCTCCAAAGCCAGATGCTCTCCAGAAGAAAAGAACCATAGGCAAATTCAAAAGCTGTTTTACAAAACCCCCATGAATTTTCCCAGCTGATTCAGCAGCTCGGCTCTGGGTACAACTACGCTGGATGGTGACAACACCAGATACACTGGACCTCTGAGGTTCCACGGGAGAAACAAACTCCCCCTGCTCAGTCTATGAAAAACAAGACTCACCAAAGACTTTCCATGGGTAAATCACATCCTTGTTCTACACGTAGGAGAACAGAGCCACAAAACCGTACGTGGTGGGGTCAGGCAGAGTGAGAAGGGACGTGAGCCACGCTCCCTGCTGCACTCAGGACCATCTCAGGCTCCCTTTGCCCATCCAGGAGGGCAGGTGTGTTCAGAAAGTGGCAGCTCAAAGGGGTTTTCAGCATGGCTGTCACTGAATACAAGTGCCACAGACCTCATGAACAAGAAATAAGCATTGCCACACCCTTTCATCTGCTCCAAGCTGCTTGGATGGGGGAACACCATGATTTAAAATGACATTCCTGCAAAATACAGGTGGAACTTAGCCAGTGCTTACTTACAGCTTCATTGAATTGCTGGACCAGGATTGATTTAAGCCCTTAGTTATATTGTCTTGTTTAATCTGCGTCTATACTGGGTTGGAATTATTACAGAAGCACTTCTGCGGCACCCAAATCCCCGAAAGAGAAAAGCACTGCCTTGATCTCCCTGTCTTCTCTTCTCCAGCCTGCCTGAGGAGCAACAGGAAATATTTTGAGAAGTTATTCTCCTTCTCTTTTTAATAAAACGTTCTCTCTCTCTACCCCCAAATCAAATTTAAATACACAACAATAAAACACGCATTAGTCTTCCTGTCAAAAATTGCAATCACATCTCAGGTAGAGCACAGCGACTCAGCCCCAAGGCTGTAGTTAGCCAGGTTTCATTTGACTATTATGTTCTCCGGGAAAAACAGAAAGAAATCTATCCATGCTGACACAATCAAGATTGCAACAGCCAAAACACCACAGCTGTTCTTTGAATATTTCAGATGATGTTCTGCCATCACTGATAATACCAGGACCGCCTGTCTCTTCCAGTGCTCTGCTACAATAATCAGCCTGCCAATAGGAATATCTGCCACCCTCCCAGCTGCAGAGGAGCTTCTAAACATTTAATCTTGGCTATTATTTCCTTCCTGCAAGGCTGTATTTTTGCATCACAGGCACTAGAAGCAGAGATTGCTCAAGAGAAATGAGGAATTTAGCTACCCCAATGTAACTCTAAGGGCAGGCTGGTCTCGGACTCAATTTTTGACTCCCTCAGGACAGCAAGGTGTTCGACTGTGTTTTTGCACTAAAGCTTTGTTTTTATTGTTTCCTCTGCAAAACCCTGGTCAAACAGAGAAATACAAATTTTAGAATAAGAAACAAAATTAAGAAATCACTTAAGTGCTGCCCTTTACTAACAAAGGAAAAGTTAGAAAAAGTAACCATTTCATATTTTAAAATAACTCTATGAAAACTGGATCTCCAAGATGAGATGTCTTTACATCAGGCATTTTCAAAAGCCCAGATCTTTGGGACATCACTGGTATTTATAAAAGTCCTGCCTCACATACAGTAAAACTATCGTAACTAACTGACTCCCTAACGTAAAACTTAACTGGCGTAGGGAAGTCTGCATTTTTGTCTCGAAATACCATGCTGTAGTACTTAGGAATGTGCTGACAGCATGGACAAAGCACACATGACAAAAAATAAATATGTATATATTTAAAGAAACACTTGTGTAAGATGCCTTCTTCAGAGGCAGACCCTGGCAGCTCCCAGTGAACGATTCTAAATTGACAAAAGACCATTTCCCTCAGCTATTCTCTATGGCACAAATGCCAAAGAGCTTTCTGAACACGTAGCAGGAGATTCTGATATTTAGGCATGGCTTGAGAAACCACAGAAGCCCTCTAATATATTATTATAATCTATAAAGATTCTGTAAAGGGATTAATTCGGGATTAAACAGTCATTCTTGCTTGCATATCTTTAGCCCAGTGATTCGTAAAACGCAGTAATTCAGGGAGATCTTAATAACAGAAAGAGTGGGATTCCTCCTATGGATTTATAGCCATCCAAACATGCAACTTCTTGCCACCAGTCAGAGCTGCCAGCACTGGGATAGAGCCTGCTGCTGAAAGGGCGCAGTTCCACTGCAAATGATTGCTCCTGTTGGGATTAAATCACCCTCAGAGGCACCCATTTATAACAAAGGGATCCTGGCACTTTACCTTAGTACTTAAGCAAAGTTCTATTTCAGCATCTTTTAAACCTAATTGAAGTCAACCTCTGTAGTTTTTGTATATAGGCTTCCTTAGATTTCAGTTCTTTTGCTTTAAAGAGCTTATCAGGGTTTTATAGTAATTTGTAATTGATTTCACCCTCACTGAAAACCATTAATTAGTATCCTGCAAACAAGATTTTCCAAGTTGGACTTGCAGCGAACGAGGATAGTTTCCCCAGAAGCTGATTTAATGCCCTGATTTGACATTCATTACCAGACCGGGAGGAATCCTGTGTTCAGAGGCCTGGCCAGCCACTGCTTCAGTAAATAAACTCTCTCAGACATGTGCTCAGCCCACAGAAATTTATTTTTTTTTAGTCCTGGGATGCCACAGTTTCTTTCTTGGTCAAGACAAAGATGGCTTTCATCACCCTGATGTTTTAATTTGGGATTCTAGTGGCAAGCTAAAATACCAGTTAAAATAAATAGCAGATTCAGTACTGGCAAACTGAGATAGAAATAGAACAAGTCAAACAGTCAAAAACTCCTCCTTGCCTGGAAGTAACGTGACACATAAGAAAGAAACTTCAGTTCCAGCAGGTTGCGGTCAAGAAAAGACAGGAGCCCAGAACCCCCCAGGTGATTCAAATTTCTTTAGACACCTACAGCTGCCCACATTTATTCTCACAAGCGCAATTCGTGCAGCAAAATCCGTGCTGCTGCTGCCCTACCCTCACTGCAATTTTCCTGAAAACTCTCCCTGTGGGCTGGGAAGGAATGTAACACGATCTGGAGTTAACGGTGGAGGACGAAGCCTTGCCTTCATAAATCATTCATTAATAAATACCAGAAAGCAAGGCTACAGACCTTAATCCCTGAAAAGCCCGGCGAGTGCCATGGCTGTGATCTTGGGAGGGCTCTCGCCGCACTGTGAGTACGGAGTGCCCAAAACAAGTGTTAACAGCGCAGGGCACAGCTGGGCATCGGCACAGCTCCACACGGGGCTCCTCTGCTGCTCCAAAACAGCACCAAATTCCTAAACTCCTCCTCACAGCAAAGCAGGGAGGATGTGCAGGCCGAGGCACCGAGCCCTACAGGCATTTTGGAGGTGAGGTTTGCAAGGAGAGGAGGGGAAATGTCTTTTGTAGCAGGATGGAAAAAGTTTAACCTTGAAGAGTAAATAAGAAATGAAACTCTCAGAGGTTATTTCAGAAACCCCAAAGCAAATTACCCAAGAAACATATTTTACTGAGCTCCATACAACTAGTCCATGTATTTTAAACAGTCAAAGGGTCACTGGCCTTATTTTTTTTCCCCAGCATTTTTCTTGACCTGGAGCTAAGGCTACTGGTGTCATTTCAGCTGGGGTTTCTCTCTTTTCACAGCTTGCCCTGTGCTCATGGGTGGACTTCTTGAAACTGAGAAACCCGAGAAAATCTTGTGATCTGATATTGGGAGAGAAACAAAAGAAACAGAAAGAGAAATACAGCAAGGCTGTGCTGGGAGAGGCATCCTCTGGCTGGCATTCCCTCCCTCCCTTCTCCTGCTCGGAAAGCCGGTGACTGTCTCACTCACAGCCGAGCGCTGGGGGTGCCAGGAGGGCCAGACCCGCCGCAGGCACGGCTTGCAGAGAGGCTCCATTTGTATTCCCAGCTGGTTCACCTGTTTTCTGCAAATTTTGCAGTTACACTGCAGACAGATCAATGCTGTGATTTGCTTCCAGCAGGGTGGTGGGAACCCCCTCTGGCACTTCCTATTTTTAAACAACTGAAGTTGTTTTGTATTTCCTAAACCATATTGATCCACGAGGCTAATGATAGTTTTTCTCAAAGCTCCATTTTGTTCGCTCTGTCACAGAAGGAGCCCTGGAAATTACAATTAGTGATACAGGAAACATTTGAAATCTATTTTACTGCACAAGTCTGCTCCTGCTATGTGCAGAGCAGAACAATAACCACAAATTCTGTCACTCCCACATGGAAGCACGGATGGATGACTATACAAGCAATGAAGAGGGCTTATATAGGGTGCAACAGCCACCATACACCTTAAATTTACACCACACTGTCCATTATGTGAATGAAAAATAACAGTAACACGGGCATAATACTACTACAGTTTGAACAAACTCACACACAGCTCCTCCCCCAAAGTAATTTAATTTTCAGTTTGCCGGTGGAATGAGAAAATTAGTTTTGTTTTTAAAATAATTCCCCATCCTCAGTGTGAAAAAGTCACAGTCAAAGTATCTTGTTAGCATAAAGGGCATTTATCAAAATAAACATATCAGAAAGGGACCTCATCTCTGACAGACAGACGTTCAAAGAAAACAAAAGAAAAAGCCACCCAACCTGTGTGTGAAAGGGGCCAAGTCTGACAGAAGGCAGAAGGAATGAGCAGGTTTGGGTCACCAAGAGGCTTTTTGTCATTCGCTCCCAGTACACACACGGCGCTCACGCCTGCCCAGGGCTCGGTCACGGTTCCCTGCTGGAAAGGATGACACCAGGTTCCCACTCCTTGTCACCTGCTGTTGTCACCTATATCTGCCAGAAGCAGTTGTAATAAATACAATAAAACAGTTGCTTTTGGGGAATTAAAAGTGAAGAATCATCCCCACCCCCTGTGAAAAAAAAACAAAAAAACCAACAACCAAACAAAAAACCACACCTCTGTGTTTCCATCATCTGGATCTAAATCAGTTTCTCCTCTAGAAAAAAAATTTAATTCACATTTCCATAAAATGGTACTGCTGGGAATTAACAAGCTAATAAAAAGGACTTTAAGGATGCATTAAACTTGGGTTGGGGAACTCTCTAGTGCTTGCAGCATAAATGCTAATAAAATTATAAATCTGTTATTAACTTTTTACATCCCTGCCAAGTGATAAAGACTTCTAAAAAAAGGCATTAAAAAAGCTAGAGATGTACATTTTACGATGAAAAACCACGTAGTCCAGACAATACAAAAATTACTTACACCATATGGATTCTCTGTACAGCCCTGAAAAAACACACACCTATCTCCCCAGGGCAATCCACGATTGATAGCTGATATATTGTGAAGGAAAAAAAAAAATTTAGGAAGACAATTAATTTTTCCTTTAAAATCTGAATAAAGCAGGATCCCACCGTTGTTTGCCCCAGGGGCTGGACTTCCCCAGGCTTTGATTACCTGACAATAAGATGTTTATGGCAAGCCCTGGCTGACAACTCCCCACGTTCGCCATCAGAGCCCTACAACTTTCTTGCTGTACTTTCCACTCCAACCTGTTCAGCGCACTCATTGTTTCAGCCAGTTACAACCCCCAATTAATTGCTACACGTGGAAGGGAAATTAAAAGGACGGTCCTTGGAGACCGCTACGTCTGCTTCCAAATGAATATAATTAACAGAGATGGGGGAAAGATTGTAATTGCTTCAGATTTAGTGGTATAAGGAGGGATTTAGGGATTAACATTTTGGGGAACAACCAGTCTGCCGGCTCAGCATTTGGGAATGCAGAGCAATGACAGGCAGAGGACCTTACACACAATCCACAATGTTTCAGGATGGAAAAACAAGGCAACGGCGTACGAGCAGAGGGGCTCTGTGGCGAGATGACCTCCAGGCACTTCCAGGGAGCTGACATCAGCCAAACACATCACAGGGAGGCCCCAGCCACTGGCAGAAGCAGGTCAGCCTTATCCAATACCACGAAACCCTTCTGTCACAAGGAGAACCCAGAGTGCCCCTTCCAGCACTGAAAGGTGCTCCTGGTTGGTAGTTGAGGTGGCACAGAGACAGGCACGTTCAAAGCTCAGTGCAGGGGCAGATCCAAAAGTTCTGCAGCAGGACAGCAATGTTTCATCCACCCCCACGAGCTCTTTTACAGACAGGGGTTTTGGAACTGCTGGCTTTGAAGTACTGGATCATGGCTCATCACCATGCACCCAGTCCCACAGGGAAGGGGCTGCAGAGCTCAGCTCCCAAAAGGACCTCCCCTCATTGTCCAGCTGAGCCACTCGTCCCACTCCAGCCCCTTCCAAGCACAGGCTTTGACCTTCTCCTGTATCATGCTGCTGGGAAAAAGACATCTGGAACATTCTCAGATGAGATAAATGCCTGTTTAGGCGCGGGAATGGAGAGTTCTGCTTTCAAAAATCCTTAGTAGCAGAGAACCATCTGAGCTCTGGGAAGTGTTGAGAGCCATGCAATTTTCAAAATCCAGCTCTTGTTTACGTGAATTAATGGATGCTGAGTAACTGCTCAGTCTGAACTCAGCACTGTGTGCTGGGGCTTTCAGCTTCTGCCCAGTAGTAAAAACAGTGATACCTTTAAGAGACTGACTGATAGTGGCAGGAAAAAGTAGACAACCAGTTGGAAAAGGAAGGCACAACCCCAAGGAACTATGTTCATTTTCCCTATAATGTCTACCTTGAAATATTATCCTCTTGCACAAGAAGTGCTTCATTCATAGCCCTCAATCATCACAGTGCACTTCACAGTCTCCATTAAAAATAGCACTTCCCTTCATTCAATACAAAAATTAGTTCAGTGAAATTATTTCACCCTGCATTTCCCCTCTCGTGTCCCTGGAAGTAAAACCCAACCACAGTGGACTCCGGCTGCTCCCCGGGTTTCTGTCTCCATAAAGCCGTATGTCTGTCATGTAATCTAACTTCAGAACCAAGGGTGCCCTGAGATAACTGATTTTCTACCTCTCCACAAAACCTATTTTTCTCCCAGTCTCTCACAGACACAACAGGTATCATTTCACCGTGGATCTCAGGCCACACAGCGTATGTTGCCACGGAAACATGAAACCAAGCGAAACAGGTAATAAACACTCCCACGGTTACAAGTCCCCTGCTCCATCGGTCCTTCCTTCACTTCTCCCTCCTTTTCCAAGACAGGGAAAACGTGTTGCTAGTATGATTCAGCCAAGCATGGATACCTAGAGGTGCTCTGCTCTCCTCCCCGCTCTTCAAGAAGGTCCCCAAACTTGCTTTTAGACAAGTCTTTGTCACGAAAGCACAAGCAGTGCCCATGGAGGCTTCAGTGAAATGCAGAAATCCAGCACGTTGCAGTCCGAGCCTTCCCTGGGGGCAGGACTTGCACCAAAGTCTGCAAAGCACGAGGCTCCAGCACCTCACCTCACCTCCTGTGCAGCCACCATGCACCTGGGGGGCTACACGGCTGCTCCCATGAGTTTTTAGGATCTTGGGCATGTGAAAGGACAAGTATTTCCCATCCTTGAATCTTCTTCAAATTATATGGATAGAATATCACTCTTACAGGGACATATTTGTTCTTCAAAACTGTGGAGACTGACAAACAGAAGATGTGGGTCCTTTTCAGCACTCCTGTGTTTCTTTTCCATCATGACATTTTAAACACTTGCCACAGCACCAAATGGATAGGGAATTAAAGAAATGGATCAATAAATTTCACTTACACTAAGGTCCCCTATGTAAATCCCATGAGAAATCCAGAGGCCACTGAGACCAGTGGGACTCCCCTCAGCAGTTGCAATGTCACCACCCTCACAGCAGTGAAGCCTGTTGTGCTTTAAGACATTTCAAAATTTCTCATTCTCTCCCTTTTGAATGACACCACTGAAAAGTGTCACTCAAACTCGATTTCTCAATTCAAAATCTTTGTACAAATGCACAGCTAAATAATGCAACAAAAGCGACATAACTAAGCCAATAAAAGATTGCTTGATCTGTTTTTGTGTTATGTGATTTTAGGTCATGTTAAATCACTGGTTTCTTATTAACAAAAACATACAAAAGCCCAAAAATTACTTCTCTCCTCCTGCCTACTCCCTGCTAGCTGATTGCCCCATCTTGTATTTTTTCAACAAGCATTAAAGAAAGCAGGGTCTAGCCCAAAACTGTCTGAATATCTAAAAATACCATTATTTTCCCTTGAGACTGAGTAAATGGCAAACTGAATAGCACTTTATAAAACCATGCATTACCTACACAGAAGTGGTGGATTATAGTCTCAAAGTGCCTCAAAAACACGAGTCGCACAACCCTCCTGGACCTGTAGTAAATAAGGAGTTTGGATGGGTTCGCACTTTTCAGCAACAGGCAGTCGAGCACAAAACACTTTGTGGCTTTGTGGCTGCGTCACCTGGTGTCAGGGGTTGTAGCAGAGGGCACCAGCTCTCGCTTCAAACAGTGGCTGTGCCCACTGTGACATCTCCTGGGCCACTCACTGCTGTCCCCGTGAATACAAAATGGACAAAAACTCCCCCTCTCTGGGATTAAATTAACGGAGAAATCAGAGCTCCGCATTGGTAAATACTAATTGCTCATGGAGGCTGGCATTCAGGGGAATATTTTTCTGCAATATGCACAAAATAGATTTTCAGGGTTGTACGATTTTAATGCAAACTAGTCTCACAATGTTTGTTTTACTCTCCAATAAGCAACTACAGGAAGCCAGAATTAAAACAAATCAAAAAGGACAACAAAGAGAACTCTTGACTTTCCTCCACAAGTTCTCTCTTCACTTGTTATAATGTTTAAGTACCTAATGGCTGTTGATTAATTCCCCTCTTTATCATCAGTTGATCAACATGCAGCTCCTACTACATCAAATTACCTTAAAATGATAAAAACCAACAGAATGTGTTGTTCTCCCCCATCAGAGTGTATGAAATCATACAGGAGAACGATACCAGAATAACTGTGGAAGACACAGGAGATGGCTGCTCAGCACAGAGGTTGACAGTACTCATTTTAATTCTAGTCATGTTTTGAAAAGTCCTTGGACCAAACTTCTCAAGAGCGAAAAAAGTAGTTTGGGCCAAGTTTTTCAGACTGACTTCCTTCTCTCTTTTGCTAAGCTCTGAAGCAAGACAGGATCTGTTATTACACATATCATTCAGATTTAAGTACTTCCCTGAAGTAAATGAGAAATAAATAGATTGATGTTAGGAAACTCACTGCAAAACACACAGTAACCAAATTTCCTGGTGTTTTCACTGCAAAACAGCTGCAGTATTGCAGATCTCGTTTTGGTGCCAGATAAATTGACCATAACTAATTTAATTATTATGCTAACTCCTCTATTTTAACTAATTCACAGGAATAGAGAAGGAACACAACTCAAACTGGAAGTTTGCTGGCAGTGCCTTCTATCAAACTGGAAAAGAGCGATATTCATATTAACGGGATTTTGTGACAAATACATGTTCTTACATAGCTGACAAAATACAGAGACGTGTTTCAAATTACATTAAGGTTATGACAAACTAAAAAAAGAGAAAGTAATACTCAAGACTCCTTCAACTCCCCTGTGGGGTTCAGCAACGCAGTATGCTATGTGAACACAGTTCTGATGTGACAAAGGGACAGCTCTAAAAAATCCTTCCAACAGTGATCTTCAAGGCAAAAATGGAAGGCACTAAACTGTAAACATGCTCTTTTCCTGAAATACCAGAGCTTGCTTTCTCTCTCTCTCTCTCTCTCAGGGAAAGAGTGGCATCAGTATGTGAATCACTGTGTCTCGGGCTCGCCACAGCACCAATGAGACACACGGCTGGTGTCAAACACATCCTTGGAGATAAAGCCCTGAATTTCCTCATTTCTTCATTGCTTTTGTGTTCCAGAACTAGCAAATGTACTAGATCAATAAACAGCACAGTACTTGAGGACTGGTTTCCTTTAGAGTTTGCAATTCAGTATCAGTTGATGTGGCTGACCTGCAGAAACCTGCACAAATGCCAACCAAGCATTTTTTCAAGACTGCTGGTTGTTAATCGGAACCAGAGCACCATTATTGCCGTACATTCTATATTTCTAAGCCCATCTGATGAAAAGAATATAACCATGGAGAATTTTTAATATACCTCAACAGCATATATTGTATTCTGTTGTTCCAGCAAAGCCACAGAGAAGTGTTGTGGGCATCGCACAGCGCACACTGGCACAATCCTAAGGTCTTGGGGCCAGCTGCCTATGTCTTTTTTTAATAAACACTGATTATCTTAGGAGAAAATTTTAAATTAAGCCAAGACATTGTTTGCAGGCAGCCATTACATTTTTATTTCCCCAGGCTTGTGATTTAATCAACTGTCACCCACAGACCTCATTAGATAAGGCATGAAAGCCTCCATCACACAGTTCCTGTGTTGCGCTGCCACTTCGGAGCTCAGGTGACAACAAAGCGTTGTCCAGGATCACTGAAGCCAGGTCAGTTCTACACCCGAGCCAGGCCAGAGTTATGGCAGATATACCATGAGAAGCAGCCTAAACAGGCACACAAAACTTCTAGGAGCTCTCCCGCTCCCAGACCTGCAGCTTGCTCAGTCTGCCTGCCCAGTGTCTGGTCACAGTTCATTTCCCCAGTCCACCTCAGTCTCCACAGCCACTTAGCCAAAAAATGCAGAAGAAAAGCAGAGTAATAGAAACCAGTAAGAGCACAGATGACATAGGAACTATAAATCATGCCAAGATGTTTGCAATCACAGAGTCCTCATCACTCAATCATCCTGACTCTGAGCTGGTCCTTTTTCCAGATATGCTGCGGGTCTTGCCTTTGGTGTCCCAGCCAGGTTATTTTGGCAGGACTGGCTCTGGCTCAATGTCAAGGCATCACTCGGCCTCAAGATCAAGGCAGACTGATATTTGCTTTCCTGCCATGCAGTACCAGCTTAAAAAATACCCACACAGACATAATTTCTGCCTTTTTCCTACACACGAAAGGGAGTAAAACACCCACACAGATCCCATGTGAGACTTTGTGTAGATTATTAAAGACTTTGCCTTTTGTTTTGCTTTTTGAACTTACTCTTCTTTTTAGTGAAAACAACATCACCTATGTCCACAGACTTTGGCCAAAAGCAACCAACTATACAGTCCTTGCCAATTTTTTTTCTTCTTTTAAACAACATTCTTCAGACTTCCTTGCTAAATGTGAAACTCAGTCCCACTTACTGTAGACTACAGATAGAGAGATGCTGAACTCAGAGGCCAGGGGTTAAATGGGAAGGTACACTTCTTCCTAAGGATAAATAACTCTTCCCACACACCCCTCCTGTGGGGGATGTTCTAATGCATTCCAACCTGAAGACAAATAAAAAGCAACATCAGATTCAACACCAGCATCGTCTGCCCAACATGGAGGGAAGAAAAATCAGATGGAAAATGCGAACCAGACATGGTGTGTTAGACACAAGAACTATTCCTGCAACGCCAGACCTGGCAGAAAACACATCGTTGGCTCTTGTCCTCCTGGTTTGCAAGCCTGGAAATTAATTAACAAAGAACTGGGAAAGGTCATTAAAGACATAACTATAAATTCTTTAAAATTTCTTAATATTATTTAAGCAGCAGCCAGGCACTGTACATTGCACATGTGCTTTATTGTGCTATAAAAGTGGAGAGGGGTGATGGCAGAAGGTGAGATGTGGGGTCAGGGCAAGCAATGGCAGGTGCTGCTATTTAGTGTTTTAAAAGTCCATTCCTAACCATTCCAGTGATAAAACTTCTGTACACTTGCACCAAATAGAGCAGATGGATTTGATCTGGGGCACTCTGGAAAGCACTGGTCAGTCTGGTGGTCAGTGCATAAGGGCTGCCCAAACGCTGGGAGCTTCCCACCAAAAGTCCTGAGCCTGGTGCTCCCCAGGGAGCCGTACACTCACCACTCCTTATTTCTTCCATATCCACCAATAAAGCACTGCACCAAAATTCTGGGAGAATAGCCACCAGCTTTTAGACACTTTTCCTTAGGGCTGGCCAGACTTACTTCAACAAAGGCCAAACATTCAGGTTGAACACCTGGGAATTTCTTGTGGAAATGACAAGCTGTGTAGTCCCAGGGATGAAAAACTCCATTTAAAGCTGCCATATCAGGCAAACCAGAAACTGGAACTCCAGTCCCTTCCATCCCAGGTTACAAAAGCGCATTTACATCGCAAACGTTTTGTGGAAAATCTGACGTCTCCACAAAGTATTTAAACTCAAACAAAATGACAGATAAAGAGACTTCTAACTACACAAGTTTGAGGAACTTTTGAAGGGCTTGGAGGTTGTGAGACAGACAGAAGAAAGCTTCATGGCTCAGAGGGATGACATCTACAACTTTTCTGATCCCTCAAGTACAAGACAACGTGTCCTTTCAGAAGTGAGCAAAGCAGCAGCCTGGTTGATGGGTTAAACCATCAGGTTTTTAATCTGACAAGTGGCAATGCTTTATTTGACTGATGTCAGGTTTTACCTCCTAGTTTTGGCAGAACTCAGACTAAATAAACCCTGACTCCATCTCGAGTTCATTGCAGCTAATGGCTTTGAACTTAAGGGTGTGTTAACACCAAATGGCTATCATCATGCAATCATGCTAAATTACCACAGGAAGCAGAAGGTACCGCAAAAGAAAGAATTGCACCAGTCTGTGCCAAGAAAACTGGACATCAATGAATATTGTTGGACTGTTCTCTGCAACACCAGGTTTCTGGCCCAGACAAACATGTTTCTCATCTACTGTGGTTATCTCCTGCCAATATAAATCCAGCCAAACTGGCTCCATCTAATTCTCACTCAATATGCCCTTGCAGAAACAAACACATGAAAGAGAAGTCTTTATCAAGAAACAGTCCTGCATAGTACAGAGCAACTCCCCTCCTTGCTTGCTTGAGGTAATTATCTCACCATTTTTGATACTTGCCTTTTATCACCAATTTTAGAGGCTCTGCTTATAGAGGAAGGACTGATGAAGGAAGGACGAACCTAAAAGATACTTAACACATTCTCTAACACAGCCAAAATCACTTGACATTTTCTGGAAGGTCTGGATCTTTAGATGGCGTGAAGAGCAGCTTCATTCAAGACAACAGGAATGTTGCCTTTTTTCCACTGGGATGAAGATTTCATGCATAGGTCTTAGAAGAAGTTGAAAATCTTGTGGATCAGGAGAGGAACGCAGCATATTTTGCTCTCTGGTGACTGCAGCTGGACAGACAGCATCACATATGACTTACTCAAAGTAATGCTCAAAAGAAACACGACACAACAAACCCTACACACAGAACTGAGAAAGCTCAACAAATGCCTAAAATACATCTTCAGGATATTGGCACAAATTGTATTGTAGCACTTACAAAACACTAAATAAACGCATTAACCAGTTGCAAACCCACAGAGCACATGACTGTAGATGCACAGGAAGGATGTGAAGTGCAAAGGCTGAGCTTTAGGTGAGATGGCCAAAGTCTTCCTCCCCCCAGCTCAACTGTGTTTTCCTGAGACTGAATGTCTAGATTATGAGACATGAGAGAAGATACTGAAGCTCTGTCCATGCCACTGAATAACACGGGTTTTATTACTTCATTAAATAGACTCACAATCAAATGGTTTCCATCATTAAAAGGAGTAACAAAGGAATCCTTTGTGGATAAACAATCCAGCCACAACAAGAGGCAAACAGAAACTGCAAGTTAAATGAAATTACTTCCTCATGCTATTTTAGATGTATTTTTCCTTTAATGTTTAAAAACAAAATAGATTAGGCTTGGGTTTTACATTCTTTGTCTTGTTAAATCCTCCCAGAGCAGGTAAAGGTGGCAGTACACAAACAATCCTAAATGTGGTGACATCCCTTTGTGTTACTCCTTCAATTAATTATCCCATGCTTGAGACCACAGCATGGATTTGGGGGCCCAGATCCCTTTTTTAAAACCACCATCCATTTAGTAATTTGAATTGAAATGGCAACAAGCATTCCTCCTCACAAAAGCTTGGTGAAGTTAATACATATTTGCTTCAAATGTCTTATAAATGGGTGGGTGTTTGCCTTTCTCTACATGGACACATTCAGTGTGCTCTTTGCTGTGTTCTCACTAGTGGGCCCCTGAGAGGCTTCAGAATCCCAAAGGTTTGGGAAAGACCAGATCCACATTCATCTCTCACCCTTGTCAGCAAGCAGCAGTCCCCTGTTTCACCAGATGAGTTTTGATAGAAAACATGGTAGGGAGCGAGCACTTACATCACCTGTGGTGTCATCACACTTTAATCAATTCAAACACCTCCCATGACTCCATAATCACAGGAGATCACTACTCCCAGGGAAGTTTTCTGCTTGATAACTTTGCTGCCACTCTCCAGCACCAGCTCTGTCAGTGCTCCGGCTGTGAGGTTTGCCGTGAAATTGTTGGTAAGTGGATGTAATACATTCTGGGACACGTACTAGCACTGCTTCTGTTTGTGGAGAGGCAAACACAATTTGTCTGCTGGAGTAACGCTTGGAAGACTTCCTGAAAAATCTAACAGCAATTAAGCTAATTTACCCCTGCCAAGCAGATGCCAGAAATTAAAACTTGCAAGAATGACAGACTCGTGTGATAGCTAAAGACAGAAGAAAATTGCAAGATCCAAGATTATCATTCTCTTGCCTGTATAGAAGTGATTGTAATTATTGTTTGGTTCTCAACTATTCTGGGGCAGGCACCAAGGAAAGACATCTATCAAGACATTTGGATTCATTTAGGCACCCTGCTCAAAGGGGTAATAAACGCTGGGCTAAAAATACCATTGACATTTCAATATTAATAAAGATGTGCGCTCAAGTATCACTGTAGTGATCCTCCTGCAATAGCTTTGCCATGTCTCTGCTGACTGCTGGGTTGCCTTTACCTTCCAGCTTCCTGAAGGTGATCTGCACACTGCTGGAGCCTGAGCCTCTGGCTATCAAAAACTGGCCATCACTCGAGCCAATTCCCGAACATAGGAGTGTCTTAACTTTCCTGTTCCCAGAGTCCGGACTTTACATTAGTAATGTGCAAGTTTATAAGAAATTAAAAACTGATTTAACAAGAAGTTAAAGTGGCTGCTAACAAGCTTGAGATTACATGAGAGAAAGCAAAGATCCCAGTCCTATTTGGTGCTTAAAACAATTTCCGAAAGCATCTATGTTTTATTCAGCTTTCCCCGAGCTTAGAGGGAGCAGTTGGAGGATGCTACAGAAACTAATTTGAATATACATTCCTTGAGCACTACATTCTATTAAAAAAAAACAAACCACAAACAACCTCTTAAAAATTTAATTTCACTGAGCCCTCTCACAATATTGGCCAGCATTCAGCAAATAACAAATAAAGACACAATTGCTCAACAGACCAGTCTCACAATCCAGGCATTAAAAAAGGGCAAATATATTTTCACAGCTCCTCGTCTCTGCCAGCTCTGTGGAGTGAGCACGTGCACATGAGAGCAGGACAGACCTGACCCACCTGGGACAAAGCATCTCCTCTAAAGGAGGACTAGAAACAGAGTAGAAACCTCACCCCTCCCTTCCTGCGTCCGAGCATGTTTGGCACGGTGATCGTTAGGAAATAATCCACGAGGTGCTTGACGCTGCCACTGCCAGGGTGTCACTTGTCCCCTGCACCGGTGCCCTAATGAAGAAGCCCCTGGACCTAATGCAGATTGAAGAGTTTCTAGAGCGGGGCTGACAAAAGCGCATTTATTCTCCGCCGCCTTATTTCAATCTCTGCGTTTCACAAATTCTCTGTAATCACGGACACGGGTTGGTCTTGGCTGTGTCGCTCTCTCCTAGAGTTGTGAGCATATTAATAAAAATAAATAAGCCTGGCTTGCTGAAGGAGCTTTAAAGAGGTGGATGTCCAATTACATTCCAAGGCTCCTTTGAAAATCCTAACATTTTTCACTGTCAGATGCCATTAGAATAAGAAAGGTCATGGGCAAACAGGGATCTCTTGTAATTCTCCGTGAGGAGCACAGACCACAAGCAGGCAGCATTAGGAGACACGGCAATGAATGCTTCCCAACAGGAATTCAGAGGTTGCTTTGCCAAAAATATACTTCATTGCCAAACCCATTTTGGTTACAACTAGGTGAACAAGGAAATTTTTGGGAATGTTTTATTTTGAAAACTTTTTCCTAGCTACTGTTGAAAACCAGACCAGCACAGGTTGCACTTAGACTCTTGTATTAATGAGCAGAAAGAGAGCACCCTTTCAGCACCTCTCCGCATGGCACATGCTTGAAAACCAGGACAAGGATGGAAACAGAGACAGGAAGACAGATGTTTTGTGTTTTAACAACTCCGAGAAATGCTTCATGCAACCTGATCAACAAAGCCCTGTGGGCTGTTTTTATGGTGTAGATCTATCTAGAAGGTTAAGTGAGAAAATTAGCTGCAGAAATATTTCATATTGGTGCACTCTCAAAGCGCAGCTTCCGAGGGGGATTATCCTAGGCCAAACAAACAAAAGGAGAGAATCCCATTAGCAACTGAAAACCCAGGGCCTTGGCGTGGGTGTCATTTGCATACATTACAATTGCACAATGTTTAAAAACTGCAAATTGGATTTTGTTTTCCTCTGGCTACCTGCCCATTTTTCTTTAAATTGATTTATTAATGTCCACTGTTGCTTTGCAGTTTTATCCTTTTAGCAATAATAGATGTAATATATCACAAAACCAAATTTTTAAGAGTACATCATTAGAGTGATGTAGCACTGGTAATAAACCCCTTCACACTTGGATGAACTTAAATCAGTTTCTCTTTATTGATTTTTGGTCATAACATAATTTTAAAGTTCAACTTAGTTAATAAAAAAAAGATTTGCGCTGCTGTTGTGTGGAAAACACCAGTGCTGTAAGTTTTCACGTCATCTGTTGCAAAGGCTCTTGTGGTTTTATATATTCCCTCGGAAGGTGGCTCAGCGTTATATAGCCTGTCTTATCTTCTCTGCTGACCCGCATTTATCTGTCTGTTTTTATTGCCACACGACTCAGCGCACAATAGATCTTTACCCAGCGACCATCCATCCAAGCACATGCAGTCATTTTATCTTTCCAGCAGCTTTTTGAGTAATGATCATTTGCATTTTACCAAACCCTCTTACTTCAAGGGGGTTCTGCGCTGACAATACCATTTGCATGAACGTGCTTTTTACTTTCTTCCAGCAGAAATGCTGTAATTCACCTTTTCCACTAGTTTGTTTTTTTTTTTTTAAGTGTATTTTAAAAATGTATTTGCGTGCTTGTCCTTTCATGTTTTGGGGATCTTTCAGTGCACTTTTCAATCTTCCAGAAGCACGAAGATGGCTGTGCTTAGGGATTTATTGGTTGAAACTGCCTGATAAGGAAGCATGTGGTTGAGATGGGTATATAATCATTTATGGCCTCTTCTCCTGCCCCCCAGAAAAGGCAGGATAATGCTTATGTACAGGCCAAAGATGTGGCTTCAGTGCCAGCACATCTCCAAAGCATGAAGACCACAGAGAAAAGCAGGGGCCAAACCCAACAAACAAGGCAAAATTACCGAAGGCTGAGGTGACAGACCTCTGAAGAACACCAACTGCTCTAACTCTCACATTTTCTTACTGTCCCATCAAGAAATTTTAGAAATAAAAGACATGAAAACCTACCAGTTTGCAACCTGTTGCACCCAGATACTACCTAAGTGTTTTATTTAACTGGCTTTCCTTTTTTCTTGTTTCATCTCCACAATGGTCTCCTACAGACACGAAAAGAAGGTGATTGGTTCTGGAAGACTTTGTAAAATTGGTGAAGGCTGATAAGATACGTACCGGTTGGAAAGCAAGATAGGTGAGACTGCAGCCCCAGATCAGCTCTAGAAGATGCTGTTCTACAAAGTTATCTGTCCAACAGCTAGCCTAATCCAACACAGCCTACAGATATCTCTATGCATTGGCTCGTTCCAGAAACTTCAAAGAAATGCACAAAAATGAGATCACTTGGAACTGGTGGCCCATAAGGAGCCTCTGTGATTAATGAAGAGAACAGTTTGCTTCTGTCCCAGACAGTGAATTAGTCACACACACATTCATTCAACAAGGAACTTAGGGCTAGTCAAATCTGCATTTAGTGGCACATCACGTACAAAATCTGTGTTCCTAAAAACCAAAGACATGAATAGGTGAATCAGAGCATAAATCTTACACGCTGACCACCAAAAAACATTATTCTTGTAACAACAAGGAAATTCTTACTTCAATACATTATCATTGGCTTTGACTCAAGAAGGGTAATTCATTCCCCAGCAAGCACTTATTTCTGGTTTTCTTTTGCTAAAAGGGCTGTTTGTGTATGTTCTTAATAAAAACATGCCCATGCATCCATCACACTGAACAGCTGCGGGTAGGATTCAGATTCGCACCATGTCTATCCACAGACACACAGGGAAACTGTAATAGCAAAGCATGTTTTTATGACCAAGTTGCCTTGAGTGGTTAAACAAAGACAAAAATAAAAGGAAGAGGCTTAAAGTTTTATCATTTTAATTTCCCATCTTCCTGATTTTTATTTTTTTTTATGGAGTTAAGATTCATTCCTCTAGCTCTGTCCTGGAAGATTTGCATCAGCAGCTACTTATAAGAAAAAAAACTAATCCTCTACCTGACTCTTATTGTACAACAAGAATAAGCAGTTCTGATTTGGCCTGAGAGGGGATATACAAGGCACCAACTCGGAGCGTGACCAAGCTCCCAAAAGCAGAGGGGTGTTTGTTTTCCCAGCCCCAGGCTCGGCAGCACATTCCCGAGGTGCCCTGTCCGCTGCCGACAGCCCTGCTCCTTCTCACTCTATTCCAAGCCAGCTGCTAATGAGGAAATCCATAACCTTTTTACAACAGATGCTGTGAAATATTCCTTCTTGATATGTAATGGTGTATTGATTTTTAATTTCAAAATATGCAAACATGACATTTGCAATAGTGACTCCACACAAACAAAAGCTGTATTTTTGGAGTTTTCGATCTGTAACACATTTTGCATGCATTTGCCATCAATAAGAAGGCAAAAAAACCCAACCCTCACCATGAGGGGTTCCTTGCCTGTAAAAATAGTACAACTATGGATTTCACCCTGAATAAAACCTCTCATAAAAACCCGATGTAAACAGCTGCATGTAATGAACTTGTCAAACCTCAAGGTTAATTTAATGCCATGGTAATAGAGGTATTTCCGACGGGGCAGTACCTCTACCTTGACTCTGCATTTCCTGTTCTAATCCAATAGCATTTCTCAGGCTCCCAACCTCCCTTACTGCATGCGTGACCCTGTTTTTCCTTCCTTTGCAAGGGTAATGGTGGAAATACCAAAACAGATTCATCATTTGCACAAATAAGATTTAAGAAAAACATGTTTTCCATCGGTAAAAATAATTCTTATTCCTGATTCATTGAAAAATTGGGAAAATAAAAAATGTGCAGTGCATCCACTTTCTGGCATAAGTCCTTACAACTGGGAAGGACAGAGACCAGAGTGGTCACTGCTGCCTCAGCAACACCTTTTCAATTAAAAAAAAAAAATGGATGTGGCTATGCTGAGCAGCACAACCTGTGCTCAGTGGAAATGTGATTTGAGGGAAACTACTGAGAGGGTCAGCCCATCCCAAACCAACCAACGTGAAGCAGAAATGGGTCACTTTTTCCATAGCTAGGCAGAACTTTTATATTGCTGGGAAACCACGGAGGAAATACACAGTCATCAATTCATTAGATGATATCAAGATTTCTAACGAACAATCATGATTAGCTCTCTCTGCCTATTTTGGAGGGGCAAGTATTGAAATTGTTTTTTGAGTTCCCTTACAATTTTAAATGACCAAGCCCCTCTTCTATTCCTCATATACATATAAATTTTACCTATGGTGGCAAAACCAGCTCCGTGCTATGGACAGATGAAGAAAATAACCATAGGGCACATCTCCATCTCAATTAAACTGGCATGGCTTCACTGACTTCAATGGAATGACATTGACTTTCACCAGTTGAGACTCTGGACTTACATTTAGTTTTGAATTCATTACTGATACACTCAAAATATTACCCTAGAATCGATGTCCTGCAATAAAGTATCATCCCAAGAGTACACACACTGTGTCAAGGAGAGCGAAACAAACTACATCTTGCGTAGACTTATGCCATGTTCATAATCATTATCTTAATTTTTGAGCAATTCAAAAGGAAAAAAAAATGCTGAATATTTCTTGGGATGTACCCTATAATCTTGCGACATATTTAGAATAGGAAATCAAAGCAGAGCTAAACTACCAATTGTGTCAGCAAAAACAGCCTTTCATGGCAAAATGACAATTTTCTGTCTTTGAAATCAGGCAAGAATGAAAAGTGGTTTGCTCTTTTATTGTGCAAACCAGCAAAAATACATTCCTCCCTGCAAGACTTTTTCCAAATTAAATATGTATTTTTTTTACTGTAAGCCTCTTTGAGATCAGTCATTTGGCAGCAAAAGATTTTAAAAAACCAGCATTTAACTAGACAAAGCAAATAATCAAGCCATCAACATTTCAAACAGCTACAGGTTTATCCAAATATTTAGTGGGTTTATTTTTACCTTCTTCGAAACGCTCTCCCTGTGTGCAGTTTTGACCCCATCGGTGTAAAATAGCACCAGACCTCAGCCCAGCTCACCTCTTGGCAAGTCACTGTCCCTCGCCACAAGGCCTTTCTGAACACTGCAAACCAAGAGGCATCAGTGTGGCACAAGCAATTTAAAAGGAGCATTGCATTAGGTGACCTGGTAAATCCCTAATTCTAATCCCTGCCTCGAGCTCCCGTGGCACTGGGAACATTTCACTGCACAGCACACCTTTAGGCTC
The DNA here is from genome assembly GCA_013400915.1 of Pardalotus punctatus. NCBI lineage: Eukaryota > Metazoa > Chordata > Aves > Passeriformes > Pardalotidae > Pardalotus > Pardalotus punctatus. The sequence goes on along the minus strand of VZTX01004072.1, from coordinate 367,209 downwards.
TTGTGATTTGGCAGGAAATGTCGTTTTCTTGTTCCATCCCAAGATAATCCAAGTGATTCTGCATGAACGGAGACCTTCAACCCGCACAGGGCCGCAAGAGGAGCTGCAGGAAGAATCAAATGCTTATGGGCAAGGTCTGCTTTGCATCCCGTTGCTCTCTTTAAGCACCAAGGCTTTAGGGCACATCCTAAAGGCAAGGAATAAAGGGGACACCCAGTTATTCACCCTGAGCAGCCAATACTGCATCAGGCTCCTGTAAGACATGAGCAGCACCACTGCCACCCGAGTCACTAGTGCATGACAATGCACAGCCACTTGATAAAGCCAGGGTATCAACAACACCAAAATGACCTTACACTGCTAGCTCAGCACGAGAGCCCACAAAAAGTGGGGGGAACAGAGACCCCACCGTTAGCCTCTGCCCAAGGAATGATATGAAAAACACGTGGCAAAATAAGATTCACATTTTGCTGGCAGAGTCCTGGCACAAAGCTCTGAGGGGCCAATTAAACTGCGGCAGTGGGAGAGACAGTAACTGTGGTGAGAGGTGTGATGGAAGGGGATGGATGGATGGATGGATGGATGGATGGATGGATGGATGGATGGATGGATGGATGGAGATATCCCTGCTGTCCTGGAATAAGATGCAAATCCATTTAACAAAGCAGCAGTGGTGGAGGGATCTGCACGCTTCACAAAGCAGACTGAAAGGAAAGCACTTGGCTCTTCCCTTTGGATTCGAAGGGTTTTAAAGTACACCACAGTGCCACACTTTGGGAAATTGTGACCTCCTGAGCTTCACAGAGGGCTAGTGGATTTGCTGCCATGCCTGCCCCGTGCTGGCACTGCTTCCACGACCAGCGGGCAATACAGGAAGGGAATAGTTTGGAACCTGGCTCTGCATGGGTTCCCCTAATCCAGGGTCAGGTAGGTCAGGCCCTAATAAAAGGAGATATTTCTTTGAGTGGCATTTACTCCTCTCCTCTGTCACCACTTTAAGAGCCACAATTGAGACTGGGAAGCATTACACAGGTCCTGAGTGCACACTATGCTTGAACTGCTAGAAACTGTAGGGAACAGCAGGGTCACTTTATTGCTCGCCATAGGCTCTGCTCCCAGTGTTTTCCCCACCTTCCCAACACACAAGCTTTGTCTGTTCTGGCAGCTGCACTTCAGATTCAAACATCAGAAATGCCAGAGTGGCAGATGACAGAGAAAAGAGAAAAGCAGTTTCAGGCTGCTGTGTTATTAAGTGAATCCTGGATTTATTTTACTGAATTGCTAAAAACTGTAACATTGGGGAGAAACAGCCACATACAGGAAAAAAAAATACCACTCCAAAATTGCACAAGTAAGTTTTATAATATTTGGCATTTATTGAAAAGAACCCCCAAACTCAGCTGAGCATAAGTAAAAATAAGGCTGGCAAACTGAGTACTGGTTTCTACTGGGAAAAAACCTTAGGGAAAGATAAGCTGAAACCATGGCAGGGAGAGCATTCTCCTCTCCACAAGCCTCTGGCTCGACCGTGGCCTACCTGTTCTCCCTGGGCAGCCCTGTTACCCATTGCCCCTCAATCAGTTCCTTCTCCACAACCAACAAACCCCTCAGACTCCAACTTTGCCCAATGGATTCAATCAGTTTTCCCCCCTCTCCACAATGTACATATGGAAAAAAAAATTACACAGCAAAAGGCAACTTCTGCTGCATCAGGGAGTATAGGAAAAATTAAGCTCACTCTCCTCTGTTTGAGCCATATTACTCAACAACCAATGATCCAAGAGTCCCTGTTCTGCTGAATACTTTGCATTTAAAGGGGGAGATTTGCTTCTGATTGGATTATAACATAAGTGAAAATTCATGCGTATTAATGATAAAATCCTTTATTAGAGGTAGAGATAAATGTATAGTCATGGGGCATATTAGTAACTAAATTTTAAATAGAGATTACTTCTCCAAATGAAAAGGCAGAAATAATCCTTTCTAAACCTGCTTCACTTTTAATACTTCCTGCCAACAGCTAGATCTGCTTTCTTCCATTCCTGATGCACCATAAAACCTTACAGCTTGTAATATCTCCTCTGTGTGTCACATCACTTACTCAACAAAAAAACCCAAACTGTAAAATGGAAAATTGGAAAAACACCTGTGAAAAAGTGGTGATCAGGGGAGGTTCCTCACGTGTGGGAAGGATTGATGTTGTCCCCAGCCCTAGGGAAGGGAGGGCATGGGGAGCACCGGGTGAGTCGCTTGGCAGCCCATCCTCCTGACATCCATCTCCAAGCAGTGAAGGACGAGGAGGGAATTGCACCATTATCAGGGCCATCCTCAGCAGCACAGGAGCCAAGGCTGAGCGTGTCCTCTGCAAATCACGGCAGGTGACAACCTAAGGAACAGCTGAAACCCAGCACTAGAGGGACCCTGGCAACCCTGAGGATGGAGTCTATCAGCAAGCTCTGATAAGCCAAGGGCCAGTGTCAGCCTGGAGGAGCAGGTTAACACCCTGCAGTGGCCACTGGAGCAGTGGCCCACAGAAGGGCCAGAGGGCTCCCAGAGGCACTGAGGTGTCTTTGGGGTTCTCTATGCTCGTAGAGAGGAGGTAGCCAGCTGCCCATGACTATCAGCCCAGCGGGAAGAAGGGCCCCATCCCTGCATGCAGTGGTGCTCCTTGAACCAGCCTAAGTCACCCACTCTGGTGCTGGGGCTCCCCTGGAGCAGGAATCTGAGCTGGGTGATCTCCAAAGGGCCACTGCTGGTGGCATCTCTGTCCTCCTGCAGCCCAGAAACAGCTAAAGGCTTTAACCACCATCTCTGCAAACCACGTTATCTTACTTACTCTAGGACTTAAGCTCTCTATCACAGCCAGGCAACAGAATGAATAAATTTGCCTTCTGTCAGGCAGTATCAAAGACATGAATAAAGCATTACAAGGCAATTTCAGGAACGCAGATCTTTGAACTGTGCTCTGCTTTACACCCCCAACCACAGCAGCAGAGAGAAAAATCCCTATTCAGCACACTGGGATCTTCTTTTGATGTTGACTAGAGAGGGAAGAGACCATGCTCAAACCCTATGGATTATTGGTCAGTGTATAAAAAAACCCTCATGAAAGATGAGTCCTGCTTGAACTCACCCATGCTGGTGCAGCATAAATAGCAGTGAGATTTACAGCGAGGAGCCACTGTGTCCTTTGACAATGCCCTGTCTAAGCAAAATACAAGTGAGATCCAGTGGCTCCCTGCCAGCCCACTCCAGCTAAAGGCCGTGCCACACCAGTTATGTTATTACACTGATGAACGGCTTATATAAAAATAGGGGAAACTGTCCATCACTTATTTCAATCTCTGTCTAAAACGATTTACTCCTGCTAGCTTTTGCTCCCTTTCTTCCTGGCTTTTCTTTCTTTTTCTTCCCCATCTCCTTTTTCTTTTAGCCAGCATTTCCAGAAATGACTACTGACTCCCAGTCCTTAGGATCATACACATTAATGAGGCTGAGGATTTCATTCACAGCGTGCTCAGGGGAGCTCCAAGGTGGGGTCCCAAAGATGGGAGTTACCCCAATTCAAATGCTGCTTTGGAGCACACCAGTCTGACTCTTTCATACCAATTTTAGAGCCTCATCCTGCAAGAAAGTTCACCTAAAGCACCTGCTCAGTGTAGCAGGATCGCTGCCACATGAGTCAGTCTCAGATAGTCATTTCTTATTTAGACCAGGTTTTCTTTGAGGTGCCTGTCCTGTAAACTCCCAAAGCACGTGAGCAATGCCCTTGACTTCTGGGAGCTACTCACATGTTTTAAGATGCACAAATGCCTCGGAGCTGGCAGGAGCCAGACGTGCACAGGCATAGAGCAAGCTTTTAAAAGGGGAGAAACTGTCCAGTTAATAAATTACTTGTTAACTGATCCTCCAGTTCCAAACAGAACCACTCCAGTGGAAACAACCCAAAAGAAAACCTGCATTTGGAGTCCAGCCCTATAGGACCCCCAGCTCCTTCCCTTCCCAAGAAATTCCAAGAAGGTTGCATGAGGCTCCCAGCCCAATGCACGAGTGGGCCCTTCATGCCAAATAGAATCAACTTTTAATTTTCTCAATTACCTCAGTAACCAAAAGCATGTCTAGAGCTCTGCCATATTTCTGACAGTAAGTAATGCTTTCTCTGCAGTAAATTCAGTTAGTTATTCTCCACAAAGGAATTGTTTTTAAGGACATCCTGCTACATCTCTACACTGTATTTGTGAGAGGAAAAGAACTTCTGACCTGGAATTGCACTCGGTGAAACATCTGCAGGCATCCAAGATAATATATTTTCTAATGTGAAGACACTGCATTTTAAATGTGACATTTTTAATGCTTTTAATTTAACCACATCAGCATCACTATGGAACAGACTTCCTCAGAATCATTTGTTTTATATACATATGCACACAACATATATATTTTTATTTATTTATTTATATATTTATATATTATATATATATACTTATATATGTAAAGTCAGCATTTTCCTTGGCTTGTTTTATACATTTAATGTTTACATTCTCCTCCAATTTTCTTTTTATCAAAGCTGAAATTCCCATCAATCACAGCATTTCTGGAGTTTGGGTTTTAGGAATGTGTAACATCACAACATTGATTTTGAAAGGAAATAAAACTGGACTTAGAGGAATCTGCAGATATTCAGCATCGGAATATTAGCCTGGATGCTTTGGTATGACAAAGTCACAGCTTGCAGAATAATTTTGCAGTTAAAAAAGGAGGTCCCACGTTGTATCTCAGAAAGAAATTTAAGATATGAAAGCAGCCATTCTGCTTCATGGTTGCTTAAAGTTACAGAAACTTCTATCATTCCAGCACCCAAATCTTTCCTCACACAGCCAGGAGCTTTTCTGACCGTGAAATGACCACGCCAGCACTGCTCCTGCAATGGCAGGATCAAAACCCACCACGTTTTCTAGGAGAGATTCCCCAGCATACAGCAAAGCAACCCAACCATCTCTGGCAGTCGGTATTTTTCCCAATCTCTTGATTTTCATCAGCATTCCTCCTAAAATCCCACATCTCCAGTGACTGCTTCTCTCATCAATAACAGCTCAGGGCAGATTCCCTTCTAAGGAAAATGGTCAAGCCTGGTTTTAATGGTAGCTTTGACAATCTGGAAGGTTTTCCTGAGGGAGGGGTGTGCTGGGGAAAATGGCCCTACCAGCACCCATGATCTAAAAATAAAAGCATACACCAGTCATTGGGGGAAACAGTAACAAAATGCTATTGATATTAAAGCCATGAACTCTTCAAGCAGCTGATTTCCTGCCAGACACCCCTGCAAGAGCACAGTGCAGCATTATCCAGCCCTTTGCTGAGCTTCCCAGCACAAGGGCAGTGCCCGGCAGAGCCCCCCACTACCTGCCAATTTTCATCACATCAGAGGAAACAGCCCTTTGTGTCCAAGCTCTGCAAAGAACAAGGACTCACCCCCAAATTCTCAGCTAATGAGTGCTAGTTTTTTATCTGACTGGATGGATTTAACAGGCAAGACCCCACACTATCAGTGATTAGTAGCATCATTCTCCTACGTCCTCTGTTTCTCAAGGGAGCAGGTTTAACGCAAAACCCTTCTTTCAGTTCCCATTTCTTATCTCTCACCCCTCCCTGCAGCCCTGATATGTGTTTTGATGAAAGAGGAATGTATCTATATCTTTCAGTAAAACCTTGGGTTTTTCTTCCAAAACAATTCCCAAAACTTTTGGCTTGCTTTTAGCCATTTACTTCTCATTCGGATAAAAATCGGAGAGATGTCTATTTGGACATGAAACTAGGCTTTTGAAAAGAAGTTAACCAAAGGAATCAAAAGCAGCTCTGCCATGTGATAAGCAGCATTAATCCTTCACAGGGCACAGCAGCACTTGTGCCAAAGGAGGGCCTGTTTGTCACTCACCACACAGCAAAGGGACAAAGCATCCATAGCACAGCAACACCAGGTGTAGCTGAAAAATAATTTAAAGAAAGTTTCCTTCTACAGGACCAACATTTTATAAAGTTTTCTCTGCAAGAAAGGACAGCATTTCCTGGCTGTGGGTTTGTTGGGTTTTTTTTGTTCACTGTGGCACCTCCCTGGGAGGGTGGTAAGGCTGATGAAATGACTGCCAAAAACTTTGTCCCCATCACCCCAAAGGACCAAGAACTTTGCTCCTCTCATTCCTTCAATTAAATAAAATGCCACTTAAGGATAACAACATCGTACTGGAGTGCACGGTCTCAGTGCCTGATTACCAGATAAAAACATAATATCCAGCCTTAAATAGCCAATGTGAAAATGTGAAAAGTATTGCCAACAATAACCAGAAAGTTTTGTTTTTAGAGAGAGCATTCTTGGCAATTATTCGTGGTAATTGTGTTTCAAGCTGGTACGATTTCATAAACAGGGCGATCTCACACAGAGCTAGGAATAACACCTCTTTTTTAAATATTCCTCATGCAAACAAAGTGAAGAATTACAAACAATCTCTGAGGGGTAAACTAAGCAAAGATAATAGAAATATATTGGAATGGTAAAATACCTGCATTTAAACAGAACACCCTTTTTTGGGAGCTACACAAAAGGCTCTAGTTACAAATCCTAAATGCATGGAAGTTTGTTTGCGGGGCTGGGGGGAGAGGGTCAGGGCTTCTGTAAGAACTAAGCAATGGCACAGTTGCATAAACTTCTCAAAAAGAAGCCAATTGTCAGTCACAAAGACAGGGCAGAAGTGACTGTCTATCAGTGGCACACTTGCTCCACCCATGCAGACTGACACCCACACTGCAGCAGCGGGCAGTTCTCCCTCGCTTCTCGTGCAGCCCCATTCCCTCTCTGTCATCCTGTGCTTTCATTTATCTGCTAAAGAGAAGGGACAGCATCCAGCAAGTTTCCTATGCCATCTTCCGACCACTGAAGAGCTGGGGCATCTCGCCCTGTGCTCCCAGAGCCTCTGGCAAGGCAGGATGCAGCGCCCAGAGGGCTGCTCTGGCTCCTTGGGAACGGGGCTGGCACCCAGGGGACTCTAGATGTGCCTTGGCACCATGGTCATGGACCTGGCGTGGCCCACAGAGCAGCCAGGACAGGGAGTGGAATACAGCCTGCTCCCCCAGGCCAGCTCAGACAAATGAAACCCGCTTTGTTCATGTCGCTGTACAGCCCAACGAGCCATCCTGCTCTGCTTCAACACCTATTTTCCATTGAGCTACTTCATGAAAATAAAGGAGGTGGCATTGCACACAAAGTCCTTTAGCTGCTTATCAAGTCCCCAGAGGAGCAGGTATTTTTCCATGCATCTTCAAAGTAATGTTAATTACATTATACGCAGTTGCAAATATACACAGGGGACAAGAGTGTACCTTTTAATTAAGTATTACTATTGCTTCCACTGTCTCTTACCCTCATTCTCATCAGAGGGTGAGAAAGCAAGGTCCCCTCGCAGCTCATCAAGCCTGTCCTGCTGCCATGCTGCAGCACACGAACCTCTGGGTCTAAACCCATCCAGAAGCCTGTCCCTGCCTGACACAGGGCACCGACCTTTACGCTGCTATTTTAAAAATGTTATTTTCTCAGACGAGAAAAAACCACAACATGCCACCTGAAAAATGTTTCCTGGGAATGGCTGGCCGAAAGGGGGACAATCTTTCACCCAATGCCCCTTGTCTATCAACGCTCATGGACTCACATACCTTACCAAAGCACCCACCAAGTCCACAGTCGCCACCCCCTCTGCTCTTTGCTGGGCTCATTCGGCTGACAGTGCCTGTAAATCCACAAGCATTTTTACTTATCTGGCACTAAGTTGTAAGCATAACTTAAAAGGATGTTCAACACAGTCACTAAATACTATAAATCCCACAGTGAACATATGTAGTCATACACAAATTATACGAGGTCACAGAAATTGATTTGTAAATGCACACACGCAAAACAATTTTTTTAAGGGATTACTCTAATAATTCCTTTATTGAACTGGAGAGTATCTCTTATCCATCATTGTTGCTTTAAATTTATTAAATTAAATGCCTACAACAGATCTAAGGATGGGTTATAAAGCCAAAATGAGGTAAACTTTAAAAAAAACCAATCAGAATACTTAACAGTGCACTGCTTGAATGGGGGTCAACCCACTCCTTAATTTTATCTCAACTTCTCCCCTCCACATGCTGCAGTGACACACAGAGATACAAGAACAGCCCTTTATGACTTAGCTCTTCCACACTGAGAAGCTTGAAAAATCGTTCTCCATGTTATTTATTTGAAAAAGTTTTATTCTGAACTACAGACACAACAGGGTGGTGAGTCTAAGTTAAAAAAATAAAAAAAATTAAAAAGTCTGCCAGAACAAAGAACTAAATGAAACCATCACAATCATGCTTGAGATGAGCAGAAGCAGCAATCTTCTTCCAGGTAAAACACTGTACACCCTCTCTTTTCCACGTGTCTTTATGCAACCAGTTCTGTACAAGTCTGCTACAGAGAGCTCTGCAGACCAAGGCCACAGGTACTGTTAAGACTGATGACAACAGGCAGCAGTGAGTGTTATTCTCAACAAATGCAACTCCACATCTCCCCCAGGTCCAAGGGACTCAAGTGTTTTTTAAAAAACAACCAGGCTTCTCCTAAGCCAGCCCACCCTCGCAGGACTCTGCATGGGTGGAGGTGTGCACACGCAATGGATAACTTAACTTAGGGTTAGCACACTCAAATTGAGCATGTTTCTGCTCAGCAGAGAGGTTCTCAGGCTGGTATTGTCACAGCACACTGCTCTTCAGCTGGGGGGAGTATCTGGAAAACATGCAGAGTGCACCATTGTTCAAAGTTCAGTGGAAATGGTAAGACAAACTAATAACGGTAGAAGCCCATTTACATTTTTATATTTCAAAAGATAATGCTGCTCATTTATCTTCCTCTTAATGAAAAGGGAATCGAGCTCACACGTAGCTCAGTGAAGTGACAGAGCCTAAGGTAGTGCATGGAGCAAGTGCTGTCGGATCTAATTGACAGCAGGAAGCCCGGCAAGGCGAGGTGCTGGAATGCAAACTGGTGCTCCAGCCTTCCCCCTCGCCTGCAATATCCATGCGTGGTTTGGGGGCAGCAGAGGCTGTTACTGCAAGACAAATTCAGAGCTAAAAGGATATGGCAGCCCTCCACACTGTAGTCTGATTGCATTAGACTGAGCACAGCACAAGAAATAAATATTTAGACAGGGTAGATGGCACCCTGAACACATCCAAGTGTCAGCTCTGATCTCCGACGAGTGAAAAGCACCCTCCTCTTCCTGTACTCACGTGAAGCTCAGCACCTCTCACCGCCTCATCCAGATGGTGTGCGGGCAGAGCCCCTCTGCCTCGTTCCTAGACAGCTAAAAACCACAGCCAGCCTGCCATGTTATTTCTGTCTCCCTGCGCTGGCTCATCTATCACTGCCGGAGCATCGACTGCTCTACACACTCCTTGCTGCTGCTGCTGTTTACGATTAGGAAGGAAAGGGAAAATCTCCAAGCCCTCCATTACAATTGAGCTTCAGCTGCACAGTAGGCAATTAAGAAATTTGGGAGCTTGCAACTTCCCAGGAGGTAGTGGACTTAATTAAAATTAAAGCAGTTCATTTGAAGAGGGTGGTGTGACCCTCTTTCTGCCAGACTTCGGGCCCATGGAAACCCCTCACTGGTAGCTATGTTAGCTCTGAGTATTAGGATAAATGTTTTCATATGCAAATCGAGCAGCATTCCTCGGTGCCCTGCCTACAGACTGGCTTTATTGCTTCTCCCACACAGTTGTGCCCAGCAAACAACAAAAGGCAACCTGTGTTTATAGGGCCCTGGCCTGACATTCAAGTAATCTGTGCTCAAAATACTCAGCTGTGCCAAATGTCAGCAATGTGATGTGGGCAGGTCAAACACTGCTCTGTCTCACAGTTCCCCCATCAGGAAAAATGGAAACAATTTGTACTTCTCTCCCACTTAGCCTGTACAAACCCATGAAGTTCTCAAAACAGGGATGGACTCTAATTACCCCGAAGCACAGCAGTAAAACCAGGCAGGTGTCCTCTCCACATTGTCAGAAAAATCTCACACGAGAAGAGAAGAGAAGAGAAAGAACACTGGGCCAGGTGCTACATCCTCTCCCTCCTGCTTCTCAGGCTGTCATAAAACCAATTCACACTGGGTGCGTCTGGTCAGTGCCACACACAGTCCCAGCCCTGTCTGGGCTTGGCAGCCACCAGCTGCTCTCTGGCGCGTTGGACGTGGCACGGAGGCTTTGCCAGACGGGATGGGGAGAATGGAGCTCTCCTCTGGTGACACAGGGGCTTTGTCCAAGCAGGATATGGGGAATGAAGGTGCATCCCTCACTGAAGTGTTTGACCCAATTGTAGCTGCGACAGCAGAACCAGAGGGATAAAAGTTAAGCTGCAATTTGTGACAGCAGAGCTTCTCCTGGATTCAGACTAATTGCCCACCATTAGCCGTAATTGGTGCCCATTCTCCAATGCAGCGAGAACCTCTATTTGTTTTAGAAGGAGAAGCAGCCATAGCTTCAAGGGGTGAAGCAACAACAAGCACATTCCCTATAGCACCATTAGTCAAGGCAAGTACAGTGTCCCCAAGGATGCTACATCAGAGCCAGCCACGTTCCTGCTCTGCTCACCCTGTGGAGGGCTGCGTCACCCGCAGCAGAAAATGTAGCAGGAAGTTGTACCTCCCAAAAATGCCAACTGTGATGGGGAACCAGACAGGTAAACAGCTAACATACTGTCCAGTGACGCATGGGACACCCAGAATGCTCGTGGCAGTGGACTGAACAGGAAAGCACCACAGAAGGTGCTCAAGTGACCAAACGATGTCTTGTACCACAGGGTGTATTAAGAAGATGCCATCAAAAAAATCCCAAGCTGTAAAGGAGACTTAACGAGGCACGTGGACATGGATTTTCACAAGGCATCCTGCCCCCTGAACATGACACAGCCTGAAATGAAAGTTGACAGCACAAAGGGAGGAAAAATCATCACAGTGATACAACCTGAGGCTGTAGCTGCCCAGATCCTGTTCTGACATCCGAAAGAGCACTGGCCCACAACAGTGAACCGAGACAACTTAATTGCTGTTTCATGATAATAACTATCAGTTGGCTGTTCTTCCTTCAGTACCCATTAGCCCATCTGAGCTGTTTAAGGTTCCACTTGCAGTCTCCCAGGGTCTCCAGCACCATCCCATCGCATCTTAGCTAGAACAGGGTCATCCCAAAAAACACGGCAGAACAACAGGTTCAAGCAGTGCTGAAAACAGTGGAATGAAGCACCCAGAATCCCTAATAATTTCTTCTGTGCTGCTTTTGAATGTTGCTGAACTTTCCTGGCCACTGTTCAAGCATTCTCACAGCTCAGCTACTGCTATGCAAGAGGCCAAGGCTCTGTGGTGGAAAGCAGAAAATACTTCAATTGTTTGAAAAGAGGACAGCAAAGTTTGAGTGCACTAAGGAAAATAAAAAAAGAAACAAACCCAAAAAACACCAACAAGATTTGTAAAGATGAAGGAAAACTGTAAACAGGAGCAGAGTCTTCTCCTAAATTAACATGTTGCTTCTTGCACCTGGTAGAGTGGACTGCAAAAACCCACCAGTTCATGTCCCCTCCCAGCAGCAGCAGCACACGGCCAGCACAAAATTTGCCTGTGTTATGGGTAACCCAATGCATTTGTCCCGCCTGCTCCAAAAATCCTTCTGTAAGTAGCAGGGAAAAGGCTCCATGGGCCCTTTGGTCTGACCCACCACAGGGCTCTTACTCCACACAACTAAAGCACAGTGGATTGCAGCACCGGCAGACATCTGAGTGATGAGGAGTCTCCAGACAGCCATTCCTTCTGAGGGATGCACCTTCTGTGTGCCACTGCAAAGGACAGTAAACTAAATTCTCACTAGGAAAACCCAAAGGTTTCCTCCTCTTTGACAATAAATGGCAACTAATTGCTCAAGTTGCAAGGAATCAAGGCAGATTTTATACATCCGTTTTATGCACCTTAAATAACAGGAACGCGTAGGAGGTTGTGTGTAAACCTGTAACAGGATAGTAGGGGAAACAAAGAAAAATGGCTAATTTATTCTAATAAATTCATTCAAGCCAAGCTGGTAGTTGCCAATTGCTCTGTTTAAAAAACTCCTATTGAAAGTGGCAGTTTTTCATGTGAAGTGTTTTGATTGTGAGTATGCACACTGTCACCTGAATTACTGCAAAGATGAAACCATCGATTTTGCCAGTGTCTGTGTGCAAGGAAGAAAAAAACCTTAGGCATTCTTTCTTTCAGTCTATCCCTACTCACCCAAGCACTACACAAGTGTTTCAGAGCACTGAAGTCCTCTTCAGTCTTGATTAAACCTTTTATTCAGTGAAGTTCCCAAGATTTCTGGTGAGAACACTTTTCCTGCATCGCGTTCTGCCTTCAAAGGGTTGCACAAGGAAACATCTGAGAAATTGTCCAGTGGCCTTGCGAGTCCCAGCATGTGGCAGGATGTCACTTCACAGCAGAGACACGGTTCAGTCCCACATTTTCATACGCTTTCAGTCAGGTCGGGTGTTTTCATGCTATTGTTTTCCCTTACTGACTGAGCTTGGAACAACCACAAATCACAAAGCAAGGTGCCTGAAAAGGCCACATCTTCCATTTTGGTCTCAAAGTGGTTCATATAAAGCAAATTTGACAAAATTACAATGGGAAATCTGAAACTCGTCCCCCAGGTACATCACAGACGCCAGAAACATTCAAGGACGGATTTCTGACAAAACTGTGCAGTTCTGCCTCCTGGTTGGCTGTAGATTTCAACAGTTGTCTGCAGAACTGCTGTAGGGCTGCTGGAGCAGGAGATTTTGAAGCTACCAAGCCAGAGGGAAGCTGAATGAGTACCTGAGCAAAAGGCAAGGATTTATTTCTTGCCTGAGGCCCGCTTGGGTCCTCCAGCTGCTTTGTTTGTCCAGCTCTTTGCCTCCTCTGAGGCACTGGAGGCAGCGCGTGTCCCTGTGGTGCTACAAGGATACTAAAGAGCAAGAGACAAATTACTAACTAGTGTTAATCCTCCTTACCTGCTTACAATTAGGGGAGTTTGCTTTAGACAAATAAAAGGAGCTGCTTTAAGCACAGCTGTGACTGAGATCTGGTGCCTCAGCCTTGATCTGGATGATCAAAATCCATAAAATGTAAGGACAGACTAGGGACACAGCAATGCAAAACCTGGTCAGGGGCTCATTTACAAGGATGCTTATTTCAAATCACCAGTGGCCCCAATTAGCCCACAGGCAGAGGAAATGTCTTCAGAGAGCACATTCTTTTATCCCTGCCTCCAAAGGAGCACGATTAAAAGAGTTCAGGGTATCTTTGCCACAGTGGGAGCATCAAGTCAAATGTGAAATAAGCAGGGAAGGCAAGCGGATCACTTATTTCCCCTGAGAGAAAATGATGCATGCTGACAGGCTGATAAAACCACTAAAACCCGATCCTGCTCATCACATGGCAGGGTCAAACGAATCCCATGCAAATCTCTGCAGCGCTTCCCACAGCTGTACAGGCAAAGCAATGCCAGGTGAGCATTAAATGAAGAAATTAACTCTCCAACACCGTAGGAACTAAAGGCTGCAACACTTCGGAAACCTTCAAAACACATTTCCTCGCCCAGGTCTTTAGAGCCAAAAATCCTTCCCCAAGAAGTAAGCTTTAAATACCCCACAAGAATTCACAGAGTGGATAAAATCACCACACATGAGGTCACCATGAAACACTGCAGAGGGAGATGTCTCAGTGATGGGACTGAACTTTCCTGTGGAACTGCTGACCACGGGAGCACACTGGAAGAAGTATGAATGGAGACAGAGCCCGTCCTCCTGGGTAACAGCTCTACAGAAACATGGATGCTGGCAGCTTCCTGTCCCCTCAGCACAGCTATGGGGCACTGACCACCATGGGAGCATCTGAAGGGCGTCCAGGATCCAAACCCCCGCCCAGGCATCAGACACCCAAACACCGCAGGCAGAATTTGCCCGCAGGATCAGCCAGATTGCCTGGATTCTGTGCCTCTGGTTTTTGGTTCAACTCCCGACTAATCCATGATGTGTTTGGGATGGAGATCATCTCCTCCTGCACAAGGATCCTTCATCTCACGGCGCGTCACTGCTATTTTTATAACAGGTGTTAAACCATATTTTGAACTCTGTGCATTTATCTTACCAGAATCCCAAACCCACCCTTGAGTTGTTAAGCTGCCAAATATATGAACACTACAGACAGGCTCCAGCTTGGGTCTACAATGAAGAAGAAACCCATCCATGAGCTTTCAGATTCCAGCTCTGTGAGGAGCAGCAGGTATTTACTTAATTTCTAGCCCTGACCCCTGCAGCAAGCACACTCTGTCAGGAAAAACCCCTCGCAATGGAAGTCCCAGCTCTGTTATAATCTGTGACACACACTCAATTTTCAAGGAACCAAATGGGCTGTGAAGGCTGAAAGCCAAGGCCTGCAGCTCAGTTGGAAGAGCTGAAGGACTCGGATGAGAAAGCCCATATGCATCTGAGGGTTCCTCGGACTGCTCTAATTTTTCATAGTCAGACTGCTGGGCAAACTGGACACTGTCGCCTTGTGCACAAGCTGCCAGGGCAGGCTGTGTGCTTGGCCAGCTCCTCAGCACAAGCAAAATGGCACTGCCTGGGCAAGAATGAACAAAGCACAGTTTAAAATGGGTTCTTCTCTTGAAAAGAGAAGGTTCTCTCGGTGCCCCGAGCACCCCAGCAGCCCTGCACAGCCCATCCCTGACTGCACCGGCATGGAGCGCTCCTGCCTCTCCCCATCAGGTGGCCTTGCTAGGAGGAATGAGCAGGAGCATCCTCCTTTTGGGCAGATGCAAAGGTGCAGGAGAGGACAAGAAGAAACCTCCCCTGAGCTCTTTATAAACAGGCCCCATTGAATCCTTTCCCACTTCACCTAACCTCCCGAAAAATCCTTTTTATCCACACACCCACTGCTCTGTGGCAACACGGCACACAACTAATAAAAAACAACAAAAAAACCCGTTTCAATTAACTTTTTATGACTTCTTGAAAACCATCTGTGTAATTTTGCAGCATTTCCTTTTAATCCCACTGACAGAATTATGTTCATCTGCCTGAAACACCGCATTTGTTGTGACTATCACAAGACCTCATTTAGTGGACGTCACGGCCCATTACCTGTTTTTAATAGGGAGTCACTGTCTCTCCAGCCTGCGTGTGCTGCAGCAGACACTGCAACTCCAGCCCCACAGCTCCTGCTCCACCAGCAGCACAGGATAAGGAGGTTTTGGGTTCAGGTGTGTTGGAGTCCTGTCCCCTCGCTGCTTCATTCCTTTGGGCAGGGGGTCATGCCCATGCAAAGGGCATTTCCAGCATTTTACACCCACTTTTGACAAAAGCACTGGGACCACAGCAGCCAGGTACACATCTGGATAAACTGGAGCCCTCTAAGGCTCACCAACATGCCATGGGACAAGGCAGGACCTCAAGGGAGGGTTGCAATCTGATGGCCACTAGCAGGGCAGCCCGAGCACCCCCTTCTCCCTGCTCTGCCTTCCCCTTCTGTTGAAGAGCACTCACATGCTCCACGGCTGTATTTGCACAGCCCTCAGCACTATGTGTCCCTGTAGTGCAAGTAATCTCGTCATAAAAGTTGGAGGACTGGGCAGCCTCTGCTTCCAGCAGCTTTCCTACTAAAAAGGCTGCACCCCCCGATTTGGCAGAGCTATATCTAGAAGGTGCTGCTTTTAATTTTCAGCCTTCTGATGGGGTTTTTAGTCTTTATAAGAGACTAAGAGCAAGACAAGAGTTTTGAAAGAGTATTAGTGGGGCAATTGCACAGAGCTGGTCCATCTGCTGCTCCAGGAGGCATTTTGAGCATAGTTAAATAACAGGGATGGCAAAAGCACCACTGCTAAAAACCCAGCCTTCAGCTGACAGAAGGAGTTAAAGCCTGATGTGGGCCTTCAGCAGGTTATGCCTGTCCCCAAGGCTCCCTGACATCCTCCACTCACATCAGGTCTCTCTCAATCTGCCTGTCAGAGTAAATATCGGAATGATTTTTTCAAGTGTCTGACTCTTCCACTGTCATAATCACGAGGGGCTTACTCACCAACAATTAGGTAGTAGTTGTGTTACACTGTGTAAATATTTGAAATGGAGATTTCTTGGGAAAGTGAGGGGTTGGGGTTATTTTCTTTCTACGAATCCAAAAGCTGTCAGAATCATATGTGATAAAAATAAGTGATAAAAAATTCATAACAACCCCTCCAGGCTAGAAGAGTGGCTGCTTATTGTATTTACTAATCCACTGCCTGGGAGCCTAAAGCCTGATTTCACACCAATCCACTCATTAAACATCTAGATCAACATTGTACAGATTAGGGTGAAATGTAAACACCCACAGTGGATCTGCTGCAGGGATCACGGCACAAAGGCAACAAAAGCCCCATATGTTTTTATCTGAAAAATCATCCTTTCAGCAGCACCAATAAGCATCTTGCTCCTCCTTGCTGTGTTCTCCCTCGCCTGCTCCACTCCCTCAGGTTCTGCTGAGGGATCAACAGCCCAGACCGAAACATCAGAGCCGATTGGTGACACTGATTCTTCATGAATCCACAATCTCATTTGTTCCATGGTGCTCTCCTGGGAAAAAACACACCATTCTATTGACTGCTTTTAAAGCTGTTTCCCTTGTTAAAGAGGAAGGACTGCTCACTGAAAGATGAGCTCTGTGTGGTCTCCCCTGTGTATGTTTTCTCCATCTTAATGAGCTTACACAGGAAAGGTTAAAGCTAATATCAGAGATACCAATTGCTCAAAATCATCATCTGATAGGGAGAGATTATCACTCTGAAATGGCTCATTTAAAAGGAGGCAGCTAATAGCTACACTTAAACCCTGGAAAATCTTTCAGAATATATAGTAGCCCTACACTTACAATGTGCTATTTTGGTTTGTAAAAAAAAACAAAACCAAAAGCTTCAGCTTTCAGCTACTCACTTTGAGGTACAAAGGGTATCAAGTGCTCTGACTTACATTAATGGTTCTGTGCTTTTAAAGCATAATTCCTTTTTTTTCCCCTCCATGTAGCTGCCTGGAAGACCACAAAAAGCATAAGAAAAACTATCTTGGCCAAAGTGCTTACACAGAGAAGAGAGAAACCTCCTACACCCAGGGATCTCCAGGACACTCATGTCCATCTTTGCACAGGGAGGTCGCCCCTGCATAACTTTTGCATGTCTGCTCACGGCAAGAGGAGAAAGGGAATTGTTATTTCCATCGCAGGAATAGCTACACTCGATGGCAGATCACGGCTCTTCTGTGTCACACACACCCCATTCTAACATGCAAATACAAGAACAAAGTCCTTCCTTGGAGAGCTTAAAGTCTAACTATGGGACTAACAGGCTGTCAGCAAGACCTTGATCAGAAGGGATTAGTCCCCTGAACAGAAACTGCCCCATCAGCACCAGCACCTGCAGTACAGCCCAGCTGAGACCGCGCAACAGAACGCCATAAAAACAAACCGATCAATGACCGCCTCAAAGAGCGCAAGAAAAGAGGAACCATATCCAGGCTTCCTGGAGCCCCATCTCAGAGCCAGTGCTGGCAGAAGCGTTTCCCACGGCCACGTGGCAGCTCTGATCCAAGCACCCTCCCAAAGATGCACCTCTGAGGGAACGAATCCCCCGGCTCTGCAAAACCTCATCCTGGTAGCCCCTGTCCTCCTGGAGCTTGGGAAGGACAAAAGGAGACCATGTACCAAGAGTAAACACGAGGTTTGTTCCAGCCCTTCCCACCACTCTCTCACGCAACAAAATTGCTCTGAAAACCTGGAACAGCAGCTGTCCTCTGGAGATGCTCGGCAGCAATCTGTCTCATTTCACAAAAAAACTTAAGCTTTTTGATTTGCAGCACTATCTGGGAGCACAGGCCAACACACTTTACACAGAGGAATCCTTCTTTTTCAGATCTGGGTTTCTAAAAGGCTGTAAGTATTTAAAAAGACAAAAAGGACAGTGCCCACCATTGCTTTAAACTGCAAAATTGAGAATGTAATTGGAGAGAGGACTCCATCTCTTTCAGGTCCCCATCTCAGGCACTGCTCACACAATAGCTGAGCTTTTGTGAAGAACAGACCTACCCTGGCCATATTTCACAGCCTTCAGGCTAGCAGTGGGCAGCTGGTATTGTCTGAAGGAGCAGAAGAAGGACAAGATGCATCTCCTCCTCAGTAGCAAGGACATCAGCTGCTTGCTAGGTATTAAAATGAAAGCCCTCCATGTAATGCCAGAGGTAAAAACCCTATTTCTCTGAGACTTCAGCCTCCAGATCCTCCTCCTTCCCTAATGGTATTCATTCCTACATTTGTGCTTGTCTGAGGAAGTGTGAAACAGAACTCATTATGAAGATAAATGACCTAAAACACAAGTCTCCACAAGTGACAAAAGCAACGGTTACGCAGTGCTGCACAGATCCAGAGACTCCAGTGCACAAATCCAGGTTAATCTGCCACGTAAAATAATTCGGTGGCAAAATCCCAAGTCATTACATCTCCGGTGCAGAAGAACAGTTGACACGGGATCTTGCAAGCTGGCTCACCGGAAGCAGCACTGACTTTTACAAGAAGCCCCTTCCCTGCCATTACCGAGGGGGATAAAAGCAGACACCCTTCTGCTGAGGTTGATATCCACCACTCTCACTTTTAGCCATCCCAGCCCCAGGCTGTCTAATTAAGCACAACGACGTGCTGCTCCTACTCCTTGCTGTGCCGCTCCTAGAAATGCAGGACTGCCTGGCTCTTGAACGTGCCCCTTTTTAAAAACCAGGCGACTCATATTTTTAAGAGAGCAGAGGTGCTATTAATTAGGACTTTTGGAGACACTGTTGAGGTTTACTTCTATTTGCCCCAAGAAAGAAAAACAATACAGTGACTGCTGATGGTGAGTTCTCTCAACTTCAAAGTGAAGGAAACATCAGGTAGAGTACAACATAAAGCTTTTTCAAAGCATCTGCAAATTTCCCCTCACCTTCCTGCTCTTAACAATTTTATTTGAAGTCTGGAGAAAACACCCTCTGGCAACTAAAACACCATTTCCCCCTTGAGCCATCCCAACCCAGGCTTTCTGGTGCAGGTAACAACCTCCTGCCACACTCTGCCTCCCTGACGCATGTGGAGAAGGATATTTTCCTTAGGCACTGCAAAGGCCTGGCTCACCTTTATGCTTTGCATAAAGACTCTGCTTGGGTGAAGATAGCTCGGATTTTCTGTGCACTGGCTCACTATCCCTGAGTCATGGGAGGAATGAAGTAAACTCACATCACCCTTTTACCATACAAGTCAATGGAGCTCTAAATTGCCTTTAAATCTGAGGTCTAGTCCACCCTGTGCACAGCAAACCAACTTCTCAGAGCATCTGCAGGGGCTCCTGTCCCGATTAATATCCCAACCACAGCTCAGCCCGGCCCCCCTTCAGGAGCACCCTCACAGGGGCTCACACATTCTCTTGCTGACAGCTCTCACTCAGGGCCCCTAAGCCCAGCAACAGAGAGAGTGAATAATTATTTTATTATTCCAGCTCCTCAGGGCTGGCGTGTGAACCTTTGTGCTGAGCGTATTTTGGCAGAGTGGAGAGGAAGGGTGGAGCATGGTCAGCTTGAAAATCAGGCTCCCTCAACCTGGCTTCTTCCAGCAGCCTCCTCCCAGGAACAGGTCTACAGAGGAGAAAGGCTCCCAGACAGCTTTCATCCCAAGGGAAATCAATAAAACCAGCAGCCAAAGAAACACAGAAAACAGGCACGATTCGTGTGCTTTCGGGATTTAGGCATTCCAGCGAAACACGAGCTCAGGTGAAAACAGCTCGTGCCAAGTGACACATCACCTCCTAAGTCCTGTACCCAAGCACAGAATAGGACGCAGCTTTCCTCTGGGGGAGTCACCCATCACCTGCACCCCCAGGACACAGGGGGTGGCCCACCCTGGGGTGGTGGGTGGCTATTTCCCTGTGTTTAACTGGAGCACCCAGAAAGCAGGGCCTCAGAGGATAGGTCTGCCCATCTTGACTAATTCTGGGAAAGGTTTGCTATTAAAAAACCAGCACAAGCTCCGAGAGATTTGAGAGATTCGAAGCCCTGATCTACAGATACCAGTTCAACGGGATGCCACTGGGTGTGGTGGATGCAGGAGGTAAATACATGCTGCCATGCATTTTGGATTAATGTAGTGGGAGAAGGGAGTTTGGGCTAAATACCAGCTTCTGGAGACTATCCAAGAGGATCCAAGGCTGATTCCTGCCTGCAGTGGGATACTGGGCTGGATAGATGTAGCATGAAAAAGATCTGTAGAAAGCAGTCCTTTAATCATGAAAAAATAAAGTTAGTTATAGACATAACTCAGCCCTTCTATTGTTTTATTTTGGGTGGTTCTTTCTCTGTATGTGCCCGTATTTGGCATGGAAGCAATGACATTCATGTGTTCAAGTCCTGAAGGAATTAGGTAAACACAAATCTTTTGGTTCACTGGTTATTCTAGAGACTTGAAGCACTGATTATCACTGCTGGAACTCCATGCATTTCCCTGCCAGGTCTAGTTATTAAAGAAATTTTACACACTTGATGAAGGATTCCCCCTGCCTTCCAGAAAAGATGAAATCCTCTTTGCAGCTCATGTCATTTACATGTCTAATCTTTTCGGTTTTACCCATCAGCTCTGCCCAGCATGCCCTTTAGAGCTGAAACCCCTGATCAGAAGAGCCAGACAAAATACATTATTTATGATCTAGAAAATTCAGATTTCAAACCTATGGCTTTCCTTGAGATGCTTTTTTCTCGCTTGTTTGGATACACAACTTCAGTTTATAATTTGCTGCTTGCCATTTATGCTTTTGTTTTAAGTTGAAAGGAAAAAAGGCAGTAATAAAAATAGTGTTCAGTCCTCCTGCCTCATATGTGATTGAAACATTGGCTAGAATAGTGCTGGGATGAGTTCTGTTGTTTGGGGTTTTTCTAATTGAAAGATACTATTGAAGGTAAGCTGTGACAAATGTTTTGTTACTTTCTTTTGCTTCACTCGTTGTGAAGTGTGATGAGCAAATTGTGGCAAAGTGAAAAGCAAAACCACCATCAAAACCAGCTCCCATGAACCTCATCAACTCTCAAGAGATGCCTCCAGTCCAGGCTTAATGAAGGATTAAGAAAGTTTATTTTGCATACTTGATGGAGGAATAGAAGAGCACGTATGTGTATGTGTATAGACAGCACACGTAAATAAATGAGGAAACAGCCCTCATCCCCACGTTGTCCATCACAGACCCTGTGTAATTAGGCCGAGTGTCACCAGGGTGTTTGTGCCCCTCTTCAAGCAGGCACATGCCTACACTGAAGCCTAGTCAGCAGCATTAAATGTCCTGCTGAATCACAGCCTGCACAAGGATCAAGCTTCTCAGGAGAAAAGAACGTGAAGGCGGAGAGCACCTCACAGAGCAGCTAAAAAAGGCAAACTTTAATCTACGTGGTCAGTGCAGCTCCTCAGGGGTTTCCCAGATGCTGCTCACCACCACCACCACCCTAAAGCTCTTTCAATAAGGTTTGAGGGGTGTATTTGTTCCATCGCAAGCCTTCTGTTTGCTCAATGAACAGGACAGTGCAAAAAACCGTCCTGGCGTTATTTGTTGAATCATCAGCCCTGTTCAGACTGTTCAGTGGATGCTGTGGGATCAGCCCTACTAACACATCTCACACATGTGTCCTCCAGCAGAGCTGCCCCCAGGAAGGCAGTATGTCACCGTGAAGAGCGGGGCCAGGGCAGCACTCTGCAGCCAAGCACTTTTACCCCTGCAGCTCCTCTTGAAGCCTCACAATTACCTCAAAGCACTCGCATGCTCTACATCAGAATCCCCCCCTTACTTCAACACACAAGCACGGGCACAAAGCTCCTCATCCTGTCCCAAAACAAGGATGGTGGTAACAGTTTCCAGCACCAAATACTGCAGACCACAAGTTTGCAGGAGGGTATGTCAGCATGTCCCAACCCACCTGTCACGGAGAAAAGCATCGAGTTACTCTGGAACGTTAACTGCAAAAGCGGGGTCTTTAGGAAAAGTACTGCCTTGCAGAAATAAAGAAAAAATTCTGATTACAGACTGACTGCTGCCACCTTAAACCACTCAAAGGGTGAGTCATTCATTCTGGTCCTGTCCTGGGGAAAGCTGCAACAACAACAATGAAATGCATTTTACTGGAACACAGTGTTCCAAATATGACAGCAAGGATCACTGGAGTTCTTTAATAAAATTTAAATATTGTTTGTTTTCAGGAACTGTGACTCAGCCAAATACCTCTAAAGTTATTAAAACTGGGTAGCTACAGGGCTGATGCCATGTCCCACCACACACAACTGAGAAACAGTCTAGCTTTATGTTGCTTGCACTCCCTCACAGTATTAAAAACATACACTGAAAATTAGCTGCTCAATAGATAATTTTCTTTAGCCATCAGACCAAGTTCTATAAATTACAGAAACACAACAAAAAGATCAATAGGTCCATTGAGATAGGGGAGTGAGAGGGGATGACTTCTCCCAACATATTATCAATATTCAGACAAATTAGCATTGTGTGCTTCAGTAGGTCTGGCTCTATATCCAAGAAGCAGAGTGTGATCCATTGATTTTGAAACTCCTGGCCCAGCACAGGAGAGGTCATGTCCACTGCTGGATGCTGCCATTCTCTGCACAGTGCAAAGCCCTATGAATGCAACAAGCAGGGAAAAAAATCATACACTGGCGCAATTAAATCAATTACACCATTAGTGTAGCGGTATCACGACTTAGTCTGGAAGGCTTGCAAAGGGCTAAATGTAAAGAACATCTCTGCTAGGAAATTAATATTCAAAGAGGTATTAAAGCAGACATTAGCTATATACAGCAACTCCCCCTGTGCTTATCAGCACCATTCATCACGAGACAGGGATAAGAAGTTCCCTGCAAACAAAGCAAAGCAAGCTGGTGCTGCTTATGATCTGATTTGTTTTGACACAAGCGCGTTGTGGAACATTTGCCATTGTGCTTTTGTACGATGCGGTATTTAGCACTGGCGCTCCCCCACCCTCCCTCCCTCCCTGACATTACACTGCTGCTCAACCCCGAGTAAGCACTCTGAGCAAAATGTTTAATTTGCAGCCACGTACGATTCCCTTTTTGATTATCTATCTCCCCACACAATAAAATCCAGCTGATGCAGAACTCTACAAGTGCTGCCAAGTCAAACTGCAGGCAAAGGTTCATTTAGCGGCACAGAAACACCTCTGAAATTCTCATTTATTGGATTCTGCTGCCAATCACATTAATTCCAACACAAATGTCAAAATAAGACTAATAAAAAGTTGCCTGATTAAAGGAGTGAGAAACAAGGATGACTTCCTATTTACAGTTTAAAACAAAAGGGTCATTTAAATTAAGTAATTCCCTTCCTTTTCTGCACCTGCAGGCAAACACAAACTCTCTGAAACAAGAGGCAAATATTTAACTGGGATAAAGTTGGCAAGTACCAAGAAGAACTTTCCTTCAGTGTTTAAGGAAACAAACCTCTGTCTCCCCAGGCAGATGTCTGATATATTCACCTTATACACCTCCACATGCCATGTCCACTACAGCAAAACTTCAGGCATTTCATCATAGAATGGTTTGGGTTGGAAGGGACCTTGGAGATCATCCACTCACAACCCCCCTGTCACAGGCAGGGATACCTTGCACTATCCCAGGTTGCTCATATCTCCTTCCAACCTGGCCCGGAGCACTTCCAGGGATGGGAAGGCCACAACCTCTCTGAAAAACCTGTTCCAAGGCTTCACCAACCTCACAGTAAAGAATTTCTTCCTAATATCGAATCTAAAGATGCCTTCCTTCAGCTTAAGGCCATTCCCCCTTGTCTTATCACTACATGCCCTCATGAAAAGTCCCTCTTGCGACGAGATCTCTGTCAAGCTTTTGATGCCTATTTGGCCAAAGAAGCACAAGCTAGAGACTTGGCCAAACTGGCAGCAACTGGACTCATTAAGCTTGGTGAAATAGGCACACACTAAAATATGAGAGAAGAAAATTGCAAGGGGATGGGTGTCTTTTGCTGGAAATGTACCTATTTCAGCATGTTCCAGACAACATTTTACTCATACTATCATTTTACCCTGTACAGGTTTTCATTATTTTTAACATATATTGAGTCACTGTCTTTGTGACCTGGAAAATGCAAGGAATTCTATTCCTGAGCAGAGAATTCTTGCCTCTACAGCACTAAAATCTGCAAGAAACAGCCCATAAATGCGGCCCACCAGGCATACACAGAGTGTAAATAAACATTAGAAGGATTTTTTTCTTTTGATACATAAACATATATATTTGGTTTGTGTCTTATTACTGATGTCTTTGTTAAAGGATATTCCCTACTGAAAGAGACATTTTTGTATGTAGTGTAGGAAACACTACAGTTAAGATAGCAAAATCCAGCCATGATCTTTTCCTCTTCTGCATGTATGTTCTGATGCCCTCTCTGCTAATAGTATCAAACTCATTTATAGGATTTATTTTCTTCTTCAACAAGCAGGCTTTGCCCTAGCCCAGAGCTGCTCAGGGAAATGACCCACAGCTGCTCAGTTTTCTCAGACATCCACGACCTCGCTGCATGCACAGAAATCCCCTTTTCCTCTGTCAAGCTGCAGCGTCAAGTGGGTGGACACAAATCTCTCAGGGTGTCTAACCAAGCACTTCTCCTACAGTTACATCTCTGGGAGCCTCTGTGGGTCATTGACTGCACACAGACATGTCCAAAATTTGGCTCCTCCTCAGGCCTGTGCTTGCACCTCAGCTCAGGGAAGTGAGAGGAAAATGGAGGAGAAGAGGCTTGTTGACCTGCATTTGCATGAGTAACTTGCACAACACCAGAAGAGACTTTCCCAGCTCTCAGTGTTGGTTCAAGTTGGATTGATGGCCCTCGAGTCCTCTGGGCAAGTCTCTGGCATGGCAGATCATCAGGCTGCACAACCTGCCTCACATTTTCCAGCTCACACAGAAACCTGCCAGGACTCCTCTTCCCAGTGCTCCTAGCAGGTAACTGTTCCAGCACTTGACTCTCTTGCCAGTTTACCCTCCTCTATTTCCCAGCCTAAACCAAATCATGAGTACTTTAAAGTGGATTTGCCTTCTCATAGGTATTTCTTAGCTGTCTCTTGCTTTCGGATCACAAGGGAAATCAGATTTGTGCTACCAGAGATGAAGACAAACTGCTCACAGAAAATACATAAACAATGCTTCTAAGTTGAGCGCAAAATTCCCATCCAAGTCACGGCTGTGCTTGAGGCAGCTCTAAAACAAACACAAATAAATAAATGCATCACATGCCAAGAAGGGCAACTCTGATCTTCTCAAGGAAGTTAACAGTGATACTGTGGCCCTAATTTTGGATCATCAAGTTGTTCACAGGCTGAGGGTTTACTTTCAGTACCAGGGTGAATTAAACCTCAGCCTCTGGAGACAATTCAGTGCGACCCCTGCCCATAAAAGATGCAGCATCTTGCATCCACAGATAAAACCCTGCTGCCTTTGCACCTCTCCAGCCTCTTCAGAATTAATCCCCCTGCCTTTCCTTTAACCCATGTACAGAAAGGATCAAAGCAGGCCATCATCCAGGCAGTTTTGACTAAATACATCTTATCAGGGGAATATGAAGCTTCCTATGTCACAGCTGCATAGAAATAGCTCACAAACTTACAAGCCATTCAACAAAAAAACCCTGCACTAAACTGCCTGATTGATCCATTGCTGTCTTTGCCAATTAAGTAAAAGCAGAGCTTCCCCATATTTTAATGTAATGGTAACTGTGAATCACAGGGTCTCGAGTAATTCTTAACTTCTCTCACCTTCATATCCTATCTTAGAGTAACCACTGAAGCAGCATTTACTATATAGGGCACACAGAGCCAAAGTGCTAATCTGTCCCTGCAGACCTTATGGTGCACTTTGCTGCAAAAGCAATTTTCATTTTTTAACTCCAGCACCCTCTAAGTGAACAAAGCATTTCCAAAACTGTCTCATGGCTCGAAAGACTTGCAGCTGGTGGCCTTTCCACATCTCTCCTTTTACCCCATGCCTTTTCCTTGAGACACACATCTTTCACTCCAAAGCCCACAAAATGCACCATGGGCTGCAGCAAACAGTTAGGCAGCTTCTCCACTGATGTTTTCTCTCAGCCTCCCTTTTGAAATAAGGATGTGGTACCAGAAAAGAGGTTGACATTAGCCCCAGGGTCTTGGGTGGCAGGGAGAGAAGTTCCTGTTTCCAAGGGCAAGGAGCTCTGAAAGATCCAGTCAGCACAGGAATGTGGTGGTGGGAAAAGAAAAGAGCCAGAACCACCCAGTCTGCTCACAAGCTTTTTCACACAGAGATAAAACTTTAGTTTAAATGAAGCAATTTTCTTCAGTTAAATATGCAATTACTGCACTCAATCAAAGTAATAAATTAGTTGGGTAAACACAAAACCCCCACAAGACTGAAAAATTTCAGTGAAAAATAGTGGTGTTATAAAAGCATATCTCTCCACTGCATTTGCCACTTGATTGTTAAACATTTCAGTCCCTACCAAAACAAGGCAATATGCTATTTCATTTTACATCTACATTCCCTAGCTTTTTCCTTTACTGCTGAGAAATGCAGGTAGATCAGGCAACAAAGTCAATGTTTTTCTTCTGCCTTCCTCCAAGGGCCATCAGGATGGATGTTCACATGCTTTTCAACAGTCCCTGCAGTAAAGTCAGGAGTTTTGAGAACAATATATCCTGCTCTCATTTCTGGTGGTCAGGCACAGGGGTCTGGTTTCTGTGGGAACACTTGCCAAAACATAATCACCTAAACCCACCCCTAAAATGTTTTTGCAAAAATGTTAATCCCAAAACCAAGAAAGCAACATTTCTTCTTGTCTAGTGGACAGACAAAACAAAGCTAAAATTCAAGCTGTGCATGAGCATATTAATTTCACCTTAATAAATCACTTCATGAAATAAATCTTGTCCCATTAAGAGCAGTTGATACCACAAGATCTTCTGTGCTCTGAAATGTGCCATGAGGACTGATTTTGTCATAGCTAGGTTTCTCTCACAGTTTAGAGGGAGTCATAGGTGTGCTTCATCCTGTGGTGACAGGAGTTATTTTCACTACAATGCTGTGACAATGCACCAGCACAGATCATTACTAGATAGCACATTTCCAGTTATCACACCTGGGAACAACCAGCAAAGACTACAGCAGACAGAAACTTCCACTGAACCTGAACAGAGGTGATAACACTGTTTTCAAAACACCTTCAACTAAGTTGCTTATGCACACACTGCAATTGAATTTAAAACAATATCTGGGGGTTAAAAATAATTATTCCACAGAGAGTCAACTAGAGAAAGTCTGTTGGCTAAAAAAAACTTAACAAAATTATGTTAATAAAGTGACAGCAGTAATTCCTGTGTTCCTGGTAACTGCTAAGATCCCATGCCTACCTCATTGACCTGATGCTTCCACGTCCAGGTGACAGATCTGTGCCTTGGAGCCACCAACAGCTGATGGAGTAACCAGTAAGTGATTCACAGTCACTACAGGAAAGTCTTCAGCAATTTTGGTTTTGGACTGAATAGACTAGTTTTGATCTATTTTAAAAAATTAAACTTTTGCACTTGATTTTTAAAAGGTCAGATGTGCACTACCCGTGCTTTCCCTCCTGGTAGGAATACACCTTGTGTTATGTGTGGCTGTTGCATTAATTACCAACAGCAGGGAAACCAAGGCAGGGAGCTCAAGGTGCTGTGGTGGCTCAGGAAATCCAAGCAGAGAGGCAGATATTGGTACCAAAGTCC
Organism: Pardalotus punctatus; assembly: GCA_013400915.1. Taxonomy (NCBI): domain Eukaryota; kingdom Metazoa; phylum Chordata; class Aves; order Passeriformes; family Pardalotidae; genus Pardalotus; species Pardalotus punctatus. Next base: position 339,272 of record VZTX01004072.1, on the reverse strand, counting down.
CTGCACACAGCAGCAGCCCGAAGTCAGCAGCTTTGCGTACAACACTGACACAAAAATTAGATTGTTCTCATCACCTCTTCATTGGGTGCTCTCTTGGCTTAGTGAGCCCAATTGGAAGAGAGTGGCCCTGTGTGCTGTTCAGAGCATGACTGCTTTGGGCTGCCTTTCTGTGCCTCACATAAGGCCCTCCTTTGTGAAGAAAGAGAATACTTTTTCTTTTTAAAACATTTTTAGAAGTACTAGGTAGCAAAGGAAGCACAAAGCTCTAATTTAGCCTCGGTTGCAGAAATTATGACCTGACGTATTCAGAGCATGCAAATCAACAGAAAAACTTGTCTCATCTGCAATACCCACGTTAATTTTCATGTACTGCTGGAGAAAGTAAGAGTGAGCCATCTTAGCACATTGCAGAGAGCTGCTATGGAATATATCAGACACCTATAGTTTCTCTTTTTTCATGGGAAAGTTTCAGACTGCCCCACTCCTGGTATAGCCACCAAGCTGCTCCAACACAAGCCTTCTTCAGGCCCTTTTGAGGCATTTATTTTCATAAAAATTAAAACTGGTGCATCACATAGTCCTATCTGGTTCTCTCTAAATTCTCCTCCCTGGAAAGCCAGCAGAGGACGCTCCACCTAGAAACAAAAGTCTCTTTCATTGTGGCCATAAAGCACAAAATAAATAAAATAAAAATCAAGGTCAGCCTTTTTCAGGCTGCTAAACTGAGCCTGCAGATGGAAAGGAACAAATGTCCAAGAAATATTACTCATAATGTCCCAGATATAGGAGGAAATGGTTCCCTGCCTCAACAGGAGCTTTATCTTGGCAGGATGCAAAGCTACCATGGGCTCAGTGCCATGGGGCTGCTGTCCTGTGTCCCCTTCCCACAGCTCAGGGACCCTGCTGTCCCCTGTCCCCTTCCCACAGCTCAAGGACCCTGCTGTCCCCTGTCCCCTTCCCACAGCTCAGGGAAGAAACACCCAAGGTTGGTTTGGGCCTCAGGGGGCCCCTTCTCAAGTGATTCCCCAAACACTGCAGTAGAGGATTTTTAACTTCCAAAGGAAAAGCAAAATGAAACAATAAAACAGGAAAAGCCCCCAAGCTTGCAGCCCTTCCTGTTGCAGACCCTGTGCCAGACACGAAGGCACGTGCATTTATACCCCCTTGGCTCTCCCCTTCTGCCCTCCTTCCACCAACAAGCTCCTTTTCGGCTTAATTTTTTGTTTTCACTATTTATTTAATTTAATATCTTAGAAAAGCTAGGTCATAAGCCATCTGATGACTTTGTAAATGCAAAGGGCCAATGTTGTGGAACAGACAATCTAATGACATAGTGTTTAGTGTTCCCTAAAGCGGGAGACAGATGAAGAGAAACGGTGAACCGGCAACCTTAGCATAATTAAGACAAGCCTGAGTGCTTGCTGGAGTGCCATTACATTAATCTCACATCGGTGGCACCTGGCTAAAATTTATGAGATATGTAAAAAGGGCCTTTCCGACTGACCTTGATAAGACAGTGTTATTTATCACGTGAGGGAGCAGGCAAGGATGCCGGGTGGGAGGGGGCGGCCGAGGGACAAGCTAGGGGGGAAATGAGCAGCATGGACTAAAATCTGCTTACACCTGAAATTTCAAACCACAGTACTGCTGTACAGTAGTCGCATCTGGCAACTGTAATCAATCAATACAATTCTGTATTACCAGAACACCACAGAAGAAAACAGCAGAGCCACCCAGGCTTTCGGCACAGCCTTATGAAGCTGAAACTCAGAGCGGGCAGATTTTCCAAAGGGGTGGGGTTTTGCATCCAAGAATTCACTTAGTTTTCAAAATTCTCCTACCATGAAATAAAATGAAAGTTGTACACGAAATAGCAGTCTCATGTTGGAAAACACCTCTGTGCTAAAATTATATAGTGTATGTAACAGCACAAAATTGATAAAATTAGATGATGATTTGATGCATTTTATGATGTTCTAAAAGTACAAAAAAATGAGGAGGATAAAATTTTCAAATATTTATTTCCTACAGGAAGAAAAGATCCATATAAAACCTCAAAGTATTATAATAAAACAAACTGAGAGTCTCCTGCAGCCTGCAACAGCCAGTGACAGCGACTGCAGACACTGACGATATGCAGAGCTGGACCCCAGCCCTCAAACTGGCACCTCCCTGCCAAAACAACACCTCTCTTTCCATTTCACAGGATGAACTGAACCCAGTGCTAGCAGAGGGCAGGCGAGTAAAGGATTCATTGCACCAAGTTCAGAATGGTTATTTCTGAGAAACTGTCACTGGAAACTTCCTAAAAGTCAGGAAGGAAAACTACCAACCCGTATTTCTTTAGCACTTGTATTTTTATCTCTTTTTTTCCCAGAGAACAGGAGATCTATTTGGGGTCTGTGTGTGTAATTGTAGCAAATATCCTCAGACATTTTGAGCTGCTGCTTTGTGTTCTCCAGCTGAAACCCAAGAAACAAGAAAATTATTTGTCAAAGGCTCTAGTGGGACTGAAACAAGGTACGAGTGTGTGTGGTTTTATCTTTCTGCATTCAGTCACAAGCTTGGTGACAGTTACCAGCAAAGTAATAACATATGCTAAGGCTTCTGCCATTTACACTGCACGACTGGTGCTGCCGGCTATTATAATCTATTATTATTATTATTATTATTACAGCAAGAGATCTCTCAGATTCACCACATAGCAAGTTTTGGTTTCTTACCTGCAGATTCTTTGCTCCCTGCAACTGGAGCATGGACACCCTTCCTAAATCAAGTTTCTTCAGAGGGTATTGCCTGAGCACTTGGGAAAAGTGCCTTCCTGACTGCCCTACTGCAGAGACTTCTCCACAGCAGTACCTCCCCCTTGGCCACTAGTTCACACCCCAGCTGCTCCCTGACAAAAACCTCTCAAACAAACCAGCTCACCTTCCTCCTAGCATGAGACACCGAAGAAAGAGGCTCCAAAACATCCCTGTGTTTTTGTTGCCAGTGCCAAAATGCACAGCTTTCTTTTTTAAACTATAATCAGATGAACATGAAAGTCAATGGTTTCCCACAAACGTTGTCAAACACAAGAATGCTGCTCTGATGAAGTAAAGGCAAAGAAATTGTGACCCATTACTTGTAAGAACACTAAGCAAGCAAAAAAGAAAAATGTAATTGATTTCTGATGGGTAAGTACTATGCCCAGGACACTTTTTTTTTTCCTGGGGAATGCCTCTTCACAGGTGAAATAAAAAAACAAACCAAAAACAAAAGCCCACATTACTTTAATCCTTGCAGAAGTATTATTTCAGGGATAGGAATAACCTCTCAGCAGTATGGATTTTCAACATCCCAACAAAAACGTAAGGTACTTCTTTCCCTATCGCACAGCTCCAGGACCCAGCACGGGCTCCACCTTCCTGGCACAAGCCCAGATGTCTTTCATCAAATAACACTCCCTAAGAGATAAAATCATACTCCCTACCAGACTCAGCATCTCTGGGCAAATAAGACGAGACTTGGTGTATTTCTGTTGAAACTACAGTTGCGTTGTCACACACTTCATGCAGAGAACTGCTCCTATCTGATCTGGCTTTCAGAGTCAGTGGATTTGGTTTCAGACAGAAATTTGAGCTCAAATTTTAGGGAAAGGCCCTTAGACATGGCACTCCCTTCTTCGTGCTTCACCAACCCCTCATAGCAAGGCTTTATGGTTCCCTCTGAAAAATGACAGAGAAACCAGCACAGCTTCTCATCCAACTCTTACCTGCTTATAATCCCCGCTCTGCTGTTAAAAGAGAAAGGAAAATTCTCCCATTAAAAAAAAAAAAACCAAACAGCAAAAAGCACAAGGGTTTTTCTGAGCCCCTCTAAGTACAAACGTCATTGTGCAACACCCACCAGCAAAATTTAGGAAGGCCCATCTATTTCAAGCTCAAAGAAAAAAAATACCAAAACAAAAACCCAAACTGGGACTTGCCAAAGACAGTAATAAGGGAAGTGCCATGGCCTGCCCTGAATATACCTTCTATAAATATAAAATCACAACGTTACCATGTGATTTCTTATTCAGAATTTAATTCCAGAGAATTTCCTAAACTAGGTTTGAAGAAAGACATTATGAAGACTAAACAAAAATCCTTTAAATGCCTCAGCAACTGATTCGTCAATGATATTGCAAGTTTCCTTGTAACAAATTTATTTTGATCAAATCCTGCTCCTGCCAAACTCAGGGAGCAACCTTTGTCAACTAAATATACATGGGGTTTTATTCAAACAAATTTTGCTTCCTTCATGTGACAACAGGAGCCTGCAAAAGGCAGCGGGTGTGCCAAATGGTGCAATAATGGCAAGGACACCACAGCTGATGGCGTGGCAGGCACGCAGCATCCTTTACATGCCAAGTTCATCCAGTCTGCCCTTATTCCACAGCATCATTTTCACCTGATGGCTCTCTGCAGGGCTGCCTTCCTCCCCTGCACACACCCCTGCAGGGAACAGGAAACACCTAAACTCTCTTGTCTTCCCCGGTGCTGCTCGCGAAGCTTTCTCTTGCTGCTGGAAATATTTTGGCTGAAGTCTTGTTTTTAAACTGGTGCCTGAGAGAAAGGCTCAAATGGAAACATTATCCCGTGATGAAAAAGTGTAGGAGAGGAAGATACCATGAATAGCAAACTGGAACAAAGAGGAACTATGTGCACATAAAAGGGGTTATCAAAGTTGCCATTCAACTTGTGTTAATCAACAGGTTCGGATAAGACTAAGTCCTTCTCACGGGATAGGCTCCACCAGACCTTCCAATTTAAATAACCTTGTTTATAACTCCTTTTCATCGTCGCACAAAGACTCCATTTTCTCTTTCTTGCTCTCCCTCTCTCTTTGTTGGTGCTGTTTACTCCCAAGTCTGTCTCTGAACTCTCTGTCTAATTAGCTCTTGATAGATCTGCTGCCCTGTTTCCACAAACATTTAATTCTGCCGTCAGTCCCATTTACATTACAGCATGTTGCATTGTCTTTTACCAACCTAATTTTGTTTGAGCGAATGTAAATCCCATTAAGCAGTCACTATATACCTATTAGACTGTGGCATATAAACTCAAAACCCCTCCTCATTTACAAGAGCGAACATAAGGCCCAATTCATAAAGGATTTCTAGGACATTGCAATTTGTGCTTTCTCACAAATCACAGAAAATTCTTAAAGGCTGCAAAACTCTTTTCCTCAAGGTAATATTGTCAAACTGCCCAAAACTCGATGTGTTCCAGCCACTGCGTACACAACAATAATGCTTTTATAATTCTAATGAGTCCCCAGGAAGTGTTCACTAATTAGAGCAGTGATTTAAAGTTGTCATTATGAGTTGTTCTATGTCTACACTGGATTTCACTTCATTTTTTTGTTTGAGAAGAATACTTGGGTAAAATGCCCAACTGTAAGAAAGCAAACTCTGACACATCCCTCTTTTTCCTAACCTAGCTACCACAACATGAGTAAAGAAAAGTCTGCATGAAACTCATGGAGGTGATCAATAAGGTTTTGAAATTTCACTGGGGTTGAACTTTCATTCAAAATCCAATCTTCATTTTGCCAAAAACTTTTAACAGCTCAGATGGAGTCAACTCCTTGACTGAGTCTTTCCTCAGGAAATCTTCCCACCTCCATGAACACAGGGCAATGCAGGACATTTCCAGAGTGCCAAGCCCAACCTGGTTATGCCCATTTCCTCTGTTACAGGCCAAAACAGCAGCAATATTTTGAAACAAGTCAGAGCCCACCACCTGTACAACCTCCAACTGCCTCGTTCAGTCCTCCCTGTCAGCCTAAAACAGCACTAAGTGGAAGAGTGCTCTTTTCAGAATCATATGGATGCTCGGTGCTGGATACCGGCAGCAACCTGGAGTCTCAAATGACACCAATTTATACAGAAGTCTTGCTCAACAAGTGCAAAGCCCAAACAGCAACACTGCTCCCGCCACAGTAATCTGGGAGAACTGGTTCCATCAATCAACACTCTCCTCACACTGTAGCAAAACCTCCAAGTCAAAACTCAGAAGCAGCAAGAGATAAAAATATTGACACAGATAACTAACAGGCACTAGGAAATTCAGAGCACCAGAAAATAACCTGCTCTTAAAAATTAAGTAGAATTTTCCTTGGACACTGAATGGAAATTCCATTACTCATCCACTTGTGCTCAAGCATTTAAGACAGTGGTACTGTCATGTTCTCATTTAGTTGCGTGGCTCTTATCAACCATAACGCCTTATCTTATCAAGCACAGCTCCTTTACTGAATAAAAGCTTAGGACAAGGGCGTAACAATCTCTGCCATCACAGAGATGACCTGAAAGGATGAAACAATTACTACCATGCCAGTAAGCACACAGAAGTGTACCCATCTGCTAATAATTTTGCTTATGGCTCATGTGCAATCAGAAGTACCATATGTAGTTAGACCAAATGGAATATATAGTATTCAATGTAGTTAATTTTTTTTTTTAATTTCAACATTCTAAATAATCAAACAAGCTCAAAAAGATGGTTTTTTCACCCATGTCAGCACTTACTTTGCCCATTGCCTAATTTTGAAGCCAAGAACACAAAAGGCAGTTAACACCTCCAGGTGCACAGCACAAACCTGCCTTTCCGTGGCACAGAGCTAATTCCTTTGCCACATATGCTTTAATTGTAGGTAATGGCCTGACCTGAAGTTACAGCTCACATTCAATGGATCTAGCTGATTAGCACTGCCCCACTGTTTATACTTCGGGAAACAGGAAAGAAAGTTCACAGAAGTGAAAAGGAAAGAACAAACGGGAGGGAAGCTCATTCCACTTACAGGATTCCCAGGTGACTCAAACACATGCCACCCCCTTCAAGCGGGCTCCTCCAGCCCCCATGGTGCCCTGCTCAGCTTGGGAACGAGCAATTACTTCCTAATTCCTGCCTGGGGTTGACAACTCTCCTCTCTGTACTGAGACCACAGCAGATTGTCATCCTCTACTGCACAAAGGTCCTCATCTGCTAAATGAAATACCGGGCCTCTGGAGCACATCAATGTCACTCCCAATGCGAATCGATGGTTAATGTCCAAACAGGCTGGTGATTGGCACTAATTTGTTAATTATAGATTACCAAATCCCTTGGGATACTAAATCAGTGTGATGTACTTCACCGTGTTGCTGCAGCACAAAGTCTTTCAAAGGTTACCTGACTGACACAGCCTTCAAAAATGTTATTCTTCAGAGACACTTGGTCAGTCAAGTAATACACACACTGCAGAGTACACTGGAAATCTTACAAATCTATTCCAGTGCCTCCAAAAGCAAACTTAAAATCCACTTTTACGTGTCACCTGCAAGTGACTCCATCACAAATGAAATTTGATGCCATGGTATCAAACCCAGAGCTACACATTCCACACTGAAATACTCCAGAATTCATGAAAATGAAAGCCTGCAACTTCTCTAGCAGTTCTACAGAGGCATTCAATATGCAATACAGCTCAGAGAGATCTCTTGAGTCTGCTCTGCCCTCCTGTAGACAGGAACTTCAATGCTGATTTCATTTAAAACAGAGCTCAACTACTGCTATCTGCCTCCATGCGATGTTAAATGATCAACTTCATGATGTGTTCAGGCAGCTTTCTCCACTAAACCCAATGAGATTCCTACCTTTGGGGGCACACCCTAAGGAAAACAGCAGATAACATTGTAAGAAAAATCCAAAGCAAAGCCTTTACCTAGAGTTCTAATTTTGAAAATAATGGAACTTGAATGGTTCTTCAGCCTAGCTTTTGTTATCCTTAACCTCAAAAACAGCATAAAATTTCTATAAATAACACCTAGACAATTTGGAGCTCCAGGTAGCTGCAATTCTGCAGGATGTGACTGGGATCAAGACACTGTCTCTGTCATCCCCTGGATATTGTGAGCATCATGTTGCACACGGACATCCACATGTTCTCTGCTCCAAGACAAACAAAGCCGCTCTCCAGGCACAGACAGTGAAACTTTGCTGACAGAAGAGATCAGGGATAAAGCAAGTGAGTATTTTCTCAGTGCTCTCCTGGCAGGGTGATGTTTCCTCCCTCTCAGCTGCTGTTTGGTTACATCTCCACAATCCAAGAGTGTTGTTCCTGTGAGAAATTGTATTCTACCTCATTAAAATTGTGTCTTTAAACACAAAACTCCAATTTTTATGGTCTAGTAGCTTGGCATCAATAAAAGCTCATACTAATTCCGTCACCACTTCTTGGACTCTGTATCTGGTGCTGTAAACCAAAATACATTTTAAAGGCTTTCTGCACAGCAGTGTGCAGCAAAGTCAGTGAAGCTCTGATAGAACAGCAAGAAATTATGGAAAAACTGTTTTATTTTTATTGGGATCATACCTTGAAATACTAAGTTTCTGATTTCAAAAATTTGTTTCATCTGTCAACAAACATAGCTTTCAGCTTTTCACCTCAGACCTATCCTGCCTGACTGTGTTCTAGAAAACATCTGGGGTTGTTTTGTTTCCTTTCCAAAAGCATTTGAAGTTTTACTTCATCCTCTATTCTTTTATCCTCTGTATCATCTACACATAATTTGTACTGTCACTATATACTGTCTCTCTACCACGTATTTTTTTTTCTACTGAGTATTAAAGATACACCTTTCAAAACAGCCACCTTTCAGTGATCCCTACTTACTCCCTTGCTTTAAAGAGATTCATGCTACGTACATGTGTTTTGCCTCTTGCCTTTTGGTTTTTTTAAATCCACATTTGTGCAGATGCAGGGTAGAGGACACTGCAAGGAGAGAGCCACGCTCTGCAGGCTGCCCATGTGCACGCTGCACAACCAGAAACAAACTCTTTGGTTACGCTCATGCAGCTGAACGAGAGAGGTCAGCAAGTGAACAGCCAGAAGGGCATGGTGGGGTGCTAAGTCTTGGAAAGCTCTTCAAGGCAGTCTTTTAGCAGATTGATTTTCCTGTGCCTTCAGGCTGACACGAAGCCACGCGCGAGAACCCCTCTCGCTTACCCAGTGAACTGGGTCATGTGTGACAGTATTAGTTAGATGGTCCTAGGATGTGACAGCAGAGAGGGAACCAGCTGTCCAAGGCTAATGTGCCATCTGTGCCTAAAATATTCTGCCAATTGTGTTGGCAGAGCATAAAAAGTGTGTCCCTTTATCAGGCTATAAATCATAAGCAGGTCTTGCACATTGTCAATTAAACACTGATATATTGAGTGGCCCGGATGCTTCATTGACTTCCAGCCTTTTGAGTGTGACATTTGGTGCTATGACCACCACAGAGGTCATTAGCTACAAACTTAAAGCCCCAAAACAGCCTGAACAGCTCCCCAGGTGACAGTTCCACAGTTTACTGCCACCCAGGAAAGCGTTCAGCCGTTCCATTTGGTATTGTGTTTAACTACTTGGGACAAGGGAAAAAAGAAGCACCCATGGCAGAACAAATTATCTGGAGCAAATGCTTCCAGAGAACTAAGAGCATGGCATGCAGAAAAAACTCTCCCTTCACAGCAGCCTCCCAAAGAATCCCAGCCTCTGGAACCAGATGTGGGTTTGCAAGTATCTTTCACTGCCATGTTATGGTTTGTGATCACCACCTTCCACCCAGCTCCTCGCACAGAAATGGAATCATCTGTAATGTGATGCACAGATCTTTCAGAGCAGAGAAATGCTGTACTCATGGATTCACTTGGAATGCCAACGCAAACAAAAAAGAAGGAAAGACTGAGCACTGAAATCAGTTTCTAGAAGAGAGTGTCCTAATAAACAGCTACTGACTGGGGTAAAGGACAAGACACTGCTACATTTTCGATTGCCATGCACAGTACTTTAGATAGATAACCAAACAACATTTAAATCCAGAATGAACTATATTTTATGGCACTGTCCTTGCAATTGACAGTGCCACAAAACGTAGGACAAAACCCTGATCCTTAAATTGAAAGTATGAATATCTGACTGCCTAGCCAATCTGTCCCTTTTTCTTTATTTTTTGTTTAATTTGCTGATAGTACAGTGTCATCTCTTTCCCCTTTTAAATAAGGGAACAACATAAAGGAGTTCAAAAGTAAGTTTGCAGTACTACTTAAGTTTGTCTTTTAATAGCAAGGAATAGTTTGCTGTGTTTTGTGTAGCCGGTTCCCTAATCCTTGTTGTCTTTCTGCACACAGCAGAGAAGTGATCAAACTCAAACACACGTATTTTCCTTAGATCCTTGGAAACCAAACAACTCTACTGCACATTAATGTAAGGTACCACATTTATGGTGCTTTGTCATGAGCTCCTGCTAAAGAGAAGCAGCATCAGTAACTGGAAGAAACTCTGATATCACTTGAGAGAAGTAATTTAGCTTACATCAAAATAAATACAACATGCTAGTGCTGAAAAAAAAAATAAAAGGAAACCTTCAGGTACAATATACACCTGTTGATTCTCATCATGTTGTTTCTGGGAACTGAATCACCACAGACCAGCAGTCCCTGTCGCCCCAGCAGAGGGAAAAGCCCCTCACATTTACAACTTCAAGAAGATTTGCAAGCATCTTCTGCATCATCTGCACATTCAAACTCATGCAGGGTTTTGGGGTTTCACGGGGCAAGAAGGTGGAGTTGGGGGAAGAACTCTGGAGAGACAACTTTCACAGTGAAATCTCAAATTTTCACAACAGATCCATAAATGCACTTTTTGCCATTTTGGTAAGAAGAAAAAAGACAAGAGGAAGATGCCTTCAAAACCCCTTTCCAACTCAACTGCATCTGCATTCACCTGTGTATTAAATTCAGAAGTCTGAATGGAGAGGGGTTTTTTCCTGAAAATTATTACACCAATATCTGCAAACATTTTCCAGTAGTTGTATTGCAAGACAAATTTGAAGGCAAAATCATTATTACACTTAACTGGTGCTTTTCAAGAGCATCATCACTACTAGGAAAAGAAGCAAGGGTAATAGTCCAGGTACTCGTTGCATTCATAATTCACCGTTGTCCTTCACTGTCTATGTAATAAGTATTTCTAAATTGTAGGGCCATGAAAGAGAAAAAAAAAGGAAAACAAAAGAACCAAACCAAAACAACCAACCAAACAAACCCAAAACTTGGTCATAGACTTGAGAGCCAGGAGTAGGAAAGGCAGTAAACAACAAGCCTTGAGAAGATTTTCTTCTCAAAAGGCAACTGAGAGAAAGTCATAGTAAGAGACATCAGCACAACAAAATAAACGTATTGACTACTGATGGGAATATCGTAATATTTTTCTTTAATTTTATTCTTTACACCTGTGCTTGATCTATTTACTTCAGAACCACAGTAAGTGTTGGACTCAGCAGTGTACTACTGAACAGGCACTTTAAATTCTGTGCTTATTCTGCTTTTCTCACAGGTCTAATTCCTAGTTCTCTGCCAGCTAATAATACAACTGTAAAAATGAAAAAAAATCAGAGGAACGGGATTAGGGATGAGTTTACAAAAGGTAAAGTCTGTATGGCCTTGCAACACCTACTGCCAAAAATCACTCTAGAGCAGTAACATCATGATGCTGTCTGGTATTCCCTGCCTAAACCAAACACAGGGAAATCTGTGGGAACATCCGCTGCTGGCAAACAGAAAAACCATGAAGCCTTTAATTGAGAATTAAACATCATGGAATACTCCAAAGGTTGCTGAGAGGTCATCACCATCTTCCATGTGCCAGGAGGTGGAAGAAGCTGGGTTCAGCCTGAAGCAGAATATTTTTCAAAAGCTCTGTCACATGAGGTTGACACATTCCTTCTGGTTTTTCGTGTGTAACTCAGCTTAGAGAAGGAAAAAGGGGCACATTCATATTTGGCTTTTCTAACACCAAAGCAGAAGCTGCAGTGGGTATTAATCCTGAGTAGCTTTGCTCCGCTTTGGAAAGAAATAGATATGCATATATTTTTATACAGAAAATACATTTAACATTGGAAAAAAAATACTAGTGTTACTAGTTTTACCAGAGGATGGCATTAAAAAGAATTCTGATTATAGTTATTAACAGCATTAATCACTGAAATGGAAACAGTCACCAAAAAAGCTAAGCAAGAGATACTGAAAGCCATTAAAGTAGATGTGTTTTTCTGAAAAGGTGATCATTTCAAGTGAGCAGATCTCACTTGAGGATAGTCAATAACCCCAGGGAGGTGTCTGCATTACTATGAATGGCACCTCTTTGCTTTATACCCAGTAGGCACACTAATTTCTAAAAAAACATTGTGTTGAAGGGCTGAATTATTTATCTGTCAGGAGTCTCAAGTGCATCAGATAATGCTGTATGCTGGTGTCAGTCATTCAAGTCCAACTCCAGTGTTTAAGGAAATCAAAATGATACGCCCAGATAATTTTGTAAGGATTTGTTAAGAGGACAAACCAGACTGCTCCTTCAGAAGAACCTTCACTTGACCAAATTAAAAACAGTGTTAGACTCATCTACTATAAAGCACCGTTTCTATGGAAAAACTTCTTTTAAAAGCAGAGACAAATGGCAGCTGGGCACTGAGTGCCCACTGGTACCAGAGCCTAATTCTCAGCAGGGCATATGGAAATCTCCCATATGACTTTTTCCACTGGACTGCCAAATACTCCTTTTGAGTTCATTTTCAGATAAGCACATGGTTCTTGCATTCGCTAAAAACAAAAACCGCACGATGTGAAAGGGAAGAGGCCATTACAGACAGCTCACAATCACAGTTGGCTGGAAATGCCATAATGTGCACCTCTGCTTTCGTCAGGCATGAATAACCAATAGCATCTGCCTGAAACGTGTGAAACATTCACTTTTTAATTGCACGTCCTCCGCAGGAACCCGAGTGATTTCTCTGGAGGGCTCAGATTGCAGCTGCCTATCGCCAGCTATGCGAGATGGCGTTTGAGACAGCAATCATGGCACTGCATCATTCCAGATCACACCCCCGGTAATGTCTGTGCCTGACCACTCCCACAAGCCACGGGGATGAGAAGTGCTGCAGGAACCCCAACAGGCACCAGTGAGCAGGGTCAGCTGGCAGATGTTTGTGCTGTGTGAGGAGATCAGGCAGTATTTGGGTGGCTCCTTGCCTTCCCCCAGGAGTTCTGCTGATCCTCAGCTCAGCTAACTTTATCTACAGTTGTTTCTTTTCGCACATATAATGCCTTTGCTCTTGGCCTCGCAATTTCACTACAGTAGGTCCTACATTAGATCAGCCTGCTTGCTACCTGTGTTTGATTTACCAAAAAACAGCTTTTCTCCTGCGCACGCGAGGCCTCTGCACCTTTTATCCACATCAGCTGCTGGAGCCAGTTGGGGGATGCCTTTTCATCAGCAAATTGTTTCACCTAAGCAGCAGCTTCAAAAAGCAGGTTAATTTGCACTGTTCAAACATAATCACTTTAAAAAAGGAAAGGACTCATTACTTTAGTGATGTTTCCTGGTCCATTGCACCATTGTTGGAAACTCTGTCAGTAAACAAATTACATCTAACACTGTGCCCTTCTGCTAAACAGATCTCCTGAGAATATCTTGTTATGCATAATGCTTTCTTTCACGCCTCTGTATCTGGCAGAAGAACACAAGTATCTCTCTACAAATGCTGAATACCTTCCTCCCATATTTTGTATCCAAAAAAAGAGTAAATAAAGTGGGGAATAACTAAGCTCAATACTGAAACTTTCCTTTCAAGTGGCAATATCAAAGAAAATGATTTTTTCCTATAGTAGCAGCCTCTTTTGCTACTTAAACCCACACAGAGAAAAAGGATCAATCTTCAGAGAGTGCTGAGGATCCCCTGCCTCCAAAACAAATAGAGCACGTACTTTGGAGATGTCTCTGCATTTGGGTGTTGCAGCAGCTGGGACTATTCACACACTAACCAGGTCCAACTACCAGGTTTACCTGAGGAGGAAGCTAAACCCCAACATTATGGGCAATTTTCCCGATAACTGATAGGAAACAGATTTGTTTCTGGGAAACCACCACTGCAACACTGTTCAAATGGGATTTTAAAAGGACAGATGGAACTTGCAAAACATACTGAAAGCTTTGTTGGCAAAACAATAATTCTTGTGAATTAAATCCATCACTAAGTTGAAGGCTTCCCTTCCCTCAGTAAGCTCTTCTCTCACCTCGAGGATTCTTCAAAAATTATTGAATTTGCATACTTCTTGCTATATCAAAATTGTAGCAATTAGTGAGAATTATAATGCACAAACAATTTCCTTTGACTCCAGTGGACTTAGACCATTGCTGCAGTTATGGTAATTTAAATGGATTATCCCATGTGGAGTTTTACATCAAATCAACCATCACCCCAAATGTCACCAGACAGATGTTACAGCAGGAGGTTTACATATCCCACACCCAAGGCAACAACAGACAGTCCTGGGGATCTTCCTGCCTCGCGCAGCAGGGGTCACCCTCCGTGACCACAGCTGTTCCCAACAGGAGCTGCGGGAGGTCAAGTGCTTTTGGACATTCATCCCTAACAACCACCAATTAACCACAAGGCACCTGAAAATGGGAGCCCCAAAGAGTCTGTAAGACAAATTCAGGATAGTAATGCTTCCCAAGACAAGCCCTATTTTATTTTCAAAAACAAACATATTGGAACCTCCCCCTCGCCTTTGCACAGCATGCCCTGATTTCAAATTAATAGTATTTGCCTTCAGCCACTGCTGGCATCACACAGAATACAAAACCAGAGTGTATGCAAGGCAGGGATGGAGGGGAAGGGAGAAATCTCCTGAGGAAAGATTATACACTGGAAAACAAAATGATTAATGCACGACCTAGGTAAGAACAAACTTATGAGGAAGAAAAATTATTGAGCTACAGAATTTTCACTACACAACAGGAAAATACTCCCATTATTTTGCTCCATCCTGTGAGTGGATGTACAGCAGAAGAACAGGTGGCACTTGAGTAATCTCCAAGACCTGCAAGAAACCAGGAGGAGTTTGGAAACACGATAGGAAATTCTAGCCAGAACATCAGTAAAAGAACTTGAATTTCATCTGAAGCCCTACTTTAGTGGCTTGAGTGAAACCCAACATTAGTTCTAATGTATAGAGGAGAGCTCTGCCTGTTTCTGCAGACTAAAGCAATCACCATTGCTGCATTAGCAGCAATGGAAGATTTCCAGAGGAAAATCAGCCAAGAAAACCAAAGGTCAAAGACTTGGAAAGAACCACCAAGAAAGGAACGGAAGAACAGCAAAGGGCTGCCTGTGGCACAGAAAGACTTTGCCATACTTAGAAAGTAGGGCACTACGAGAGGAAGCATGCAGAGAACAGTGAACTCACCACTCAGCAGCACAATGCTACTGTGGCAAGAACAGGAAGGGCAAAATAAAACTTCCAAACAGGCACAAGAGCCTGACAAAAAAACCCCCTATATTTAGCTTGTATTTATTATTGTAAGCCATCAAGGACATCTGTGAAACATCAGCAGATCTTCAGAGTTGCTAGCAAAGCATTTTGAGGGACGCTTCAGAGTCCAATGAAATCTCTGGGAGAGTTGGTTTTCCAGCTGTCCTTCAATTCTGAAAGGAGAGCCCATGGTAGACATCACAAATACTGGCGTGAATTCTTACAACTTCAGCAGGCCCAAAACAGTGGAGAAATCAGCACTGGAGTGACAGGAACTGCCAAGACCCTCTGGCTCAGAGGCCAGCACAGAGCTGCTGAAACAAAAAGTGATGCTCACAAATCACTGTGCAACCTTCTGAGTGGGACTTGTGCTATGGTTTGTGAGGCAAGCCCAGCGCCTTGGAGAAAGTGAGCTGCTAAACATTACTGTTATTACACCCATGTATCCATTATCACACCCATTATAATATCTGTTACTGGGGTTAGGAAAAAAAAAGGAAAGATCAAATAGGACAGAGACAGGAAGGAAAGATGGAATTATACCCCAAACAGATCTTTTTAAAATACAGTGAGATTTGCCTCTAACTTTTGAAGATGAGAGCGTAGGTTATTAACAAGGCTTACAGCAAAACCCACCCGTGTTAAATGAGGAAGGGGTTTCCTACCCAGTTTTCAATGGAGAGGTTTCAGGATCAGAGCCTGCTCCCAAAGCCTGTCAGAACTCGAACCAGAACCTGGGAGTGTTGGGCTGACTGCCTCTTTCTTTCTCCCTTTTTTTGTTGATGAAAGGTCCCATCTGGGTGAACTTTTGGGAAAGACATCTTAAAAGGGCATTTTAAAGAAGAGCAGACATGGGGAACTGCAGCAAATTAACATTTTGTCACGTTGGAAGAGACAACATAGGAAACGAATGCAGCATCACACAAGCGTGCCCTGGTAGGTTCCTGGATCATAATCATCAGCTGCTTTGTTCCAGCTACAAAAGGTGTGTTTTGGAGATGGCTATTTGAAAGCAGGCATCGATCATTTTTAATTGAGTCAGGCTTATTTACTGACTTTGTACTTTGTATTTATTTTCCTTGGGCATGTACATCACTTGAAACAAGAAAAATCAAAAAGTGCTGCTTTTCTGCGGCAGGGGGTAATACTGCACATGCTCCTAACGTCTCCATGCAGTCCTTCTGACAAGACACACTGATGTAAGAGTAATCAAAACACACAACATGTCCCTTAACCTCTCTGACACCCATCCTCAGTTACATCTCAATGTTGTGAGCTGAAAATGACGAACGCCAGAACTATGAATGCTGAACAGCGTAACTAATACTAGTAGTGAAAAGAGAAACACATCTGAATATGAATTGGTATTCTCAAATTAAACAGCTCTGATTTTGATAGCTAGTAAACATATTTATAATCATTCAGATGCTAAAATATGTGCTTCTAGTCCTCGGATGAATAAACACAAAAGCTGTGCCTGTTGATAAGTACTTACACGTTCATTTCTTTAGTTGGAATACAAATCATACTTTTAACTTTTTTTCTTTTAATTAAATAGGCCTAGGACTCCTTCAGCAAGTCTATATCATTGCAACATCACCACTGACTATGAATGGTGCACGAAACCATTATATACAATTCCACTGGAATTTTTCTGACAGAAGCATTTGACACAGAGATAAACCCTTGTCAGTGCATTTGCCACTTGGGTTGATCAACAGCCTGGTTAATTTCTTTATATATTTTTTAAATGCAGATACATTCCCAATTCAGCATTTTGTGCATGCACCATATTTTAATTATATCCATAAATAATACCAGTTAGTGTGGTTAAAAGCTTGGGGAGGGGAGGAAAGAAAAATAATAAAAACAACCAATGAATAGAAAAACCAAAGAAAGAGGTAGTTAATCACAATTTTTAAGGGACATGTTTTCAATGGATAAATGGCAGAGCAGGAAAAAGGATGACACTATGCAGCAAATTAAACCTACAAGCACTTGAAAAAAGATCACTTGGCATGAAACCACCTTCCTTGGAGTCTGAACAGGCTGAATTTTCCCTCCTGTGAGTTTTGGAACTGACAGAGCTGAGAAGGGAGGCAAAATATAGCAATCTAAGTATGCACTTGAACACAACAATTTATATAAAAGATAAAAACGCAACTGCTTTTACAACTGGTTCCGAGATCTTCTACGAAGGCAAGCAGGGAAGGAAGATGTCCCTGCGTGGCCACCAGCGGCCCAGCAGCACTAACACTGCTGACAGGCGCTACCCGAGGCACCGGACAGAACCAGAGGATTGCTCCCAGAGCCAGATGATAAATGCATGGAAGAGGAGCTGGTGAGCACTCACTGACAAAGATCTAAGAGGTAGAGAAGTGCTCTCAACCTCAAAGGTCAAGAGAGGCCCCGTACCCAAACAGAAAAACTCCTGAGGAGCTAAAAACCAAAGGTCCTTTACAAAGTGGCCAAATGATGCTCTAACCACTAAAACATTTCTTCACCACTCTCACAAGAGCTGAACTCATTTACCTTCCTCCTCAGGCAAATACTTAATGGGAATTAAGGTACCTGAAATTGCCTAAATATCTGACCCCGTCTGAATTCCTAAATCTTTGGAAGAATTGTGCATGTTGCTTAGCATTATGTATTAAGTATGGCACTACCTAGAGGTTTCCAAGGCAATTTCACTAATACACACAATATGTAAATCAATTGCTCAGAAATAAATAAAACCATCAAATTGCCCCTAAAATAATGAGATATGAGGAAATAAATATCAATCCCTGAAAATAGGGTTTAGTCCTTTTATTGGGTTTTTTTTTCTTTGCTATATAGTTTTGGAGCCTTTCATTTTTACTTCTATGAATGTGATGTCCAGAAATTACCTTCAAAAAAATGGGGGGGGAAAAATAATCCGAGTGCAAAGAATCTCAATGAAAACTATCGAGGAGTACATAAGGGTCAGTAACTAAGATACTCAGAATAGGAACGGGAAACACTCACAGATGAATACCCTTACTGATATTCAGTTGTTTGCTACTTTTTGTCCCCACACACCACTCTGCAGTCACAAAGTATGTGAACACCTACCTCTAAAATGGGATGAACACTTCACAAATTCAAACCGAATTTGTGGAAAAAGCCTCCCACTCCCAGTCCATGCACACCAAGAACAGACCCCTCTGCCAGGAAAACTCACACCGGCCTCAGGTGTGGCCCCAGTGGGGCTTCCTTCCTCCTTTGAACAAGAGGCTCAGCAGAACCAGAGCTGATGTAAAGACAAGGATGCTGTGCAGACTGGTTTTTCTTTCTTCAAATTGCATGATTAATATGAACATGAATGCAAAACTTCACAATCTAAATTAAAATTCAAGAGGAAGAGGGAAAATGTGACACCCTGCATTTTAAAGCATAATGTTATGCACAGACTGGACCACTTTTACCAACCAAGCAAGACATGACATGAAGTTTAATAAATATTCAATAAAAAGGGAAGAAATATGAATTTGATGAAGTTTGCAGGCAATTAGAGCAATTTATTTCACTATTAACATGACAGACTAAATGGAAATCAGCTCTGGGTGAAAATGCAGTTTTACTGCCCAGCGTTCAGATTGCTGTGTAATTAAATAATGAAACGGGTGAGGGGCATCCATGACCGACTTCTCCAGCAAGGCAACCATCCATCAGAGCCCTGCCTCCTGCCAGCCCAGAGCAGAGACAGCGTGTGAGGGGATGTGTGTGTGCCTCCCTGAATCTAGCACTGCAGGAGGGATTTCCTTCCACCATGCAAAAAGCACTTCCCACATGGCCAGCTCATCCCTGCTCCTGCTGCACTGAAAATGCCAGCTGCAGTTATGGGGTACCACATTTAGCGCACTGTTTGTTTTCTTTATTGAGGAAAAGTATTAATCATTCATTAAGAAAGTCAACATTTTATCCTATTTCAGCCGAAACTAAAAAGCCATGACATTCCTTTTCCCCATGGATGCTCATTAAGAAGCCAGGATTCTCTTATATCAGATCCTCTAGAAACAAACAAACAAAAAAAAGTCTGAGCTTAATTCACCACATGCAGCTCTTCAACCTGCCAGGAGATTTGAAGAGGAGGGGTGCAGATATTTCAGAACATGAAGATTGTTCTAAATTTGAGCATATGTACTCCAGGATTTCAAGAAAAAATTCACTATTTCTGTATGTTAGCCAAAGCCTAAATATTTCCTTACCACTTTGACAGCACGTGCTGCTCTGAACAGATCCAGCGAGTCCATCTCAGTTGTCAAATTGCTGCTCCTGACAGACTCTCCAGCAGTCAGTTGTGTTTGACAGATTGTAGAGCTGTTGATAAAATGCATCCCTTCTAAAACAGCCACTTTGTCTAGCAGCACGCACAGCGATAGATGTGCAAAACACCTGCTCTAAATTATTCTTCCTTTTGACTAACTACCCCCAAAAGCCACCTTTTTGCAAGAGAATTTTTAAAAAATCAAAACAAAACAAAACTTAAGACATCAAATATGTCTGCTTGCAAGCTTACATCATGTATAAGATCTAAAGCAGGAAAGTTTGGAACACCTGATTTATAACAAGCTTTAAAGGAATTTCCTTTCAGGACACTGCAAAGAAAATCTTCCAGTGGCTCCAGCTGGCCACCAAAAATTGCAGATACTTTTGAAAACCTATTAGTAAATCACTCTCAACTTGCAGCATGTAACATAAAGCTTGGCTAGTGCTCCAGCTCCTGAGCTGGTCCATCCACTAATGGCCATCACCACGGGAACAAGGACATAGACACTAGCAAAAGGGAAAATATTTTCTTAATCCTTGAAAACCTAGAGTTTTGCCTACCTTCCCTCAGTTGCATTTCATCCATCAACTTACTGCTGAACCAGCTGGGACTTTGCCATTCAAAAATCAATAAAATTCCATCTAAAATTAAGAACATTTTTATGGATCAGAATTTCAGTTTGAATAAAGATACCCATCTTTGTTCCAATTTTAGGAAACAAGCTTTGCAGATCAATTTCAGGCTCAGTTTCAAAAGGAAGAAAGAGGGCCCTGAAAGCTTTGATCTGCTAGAGTTTGAGACAAGTATTCCACAGTGTCAATATTCCCATTTATCTCACCATATGACTACAGATTTTTTGGAAAGAAATCAAGAAAAGGAAGGAAAAAAGAAAGCTATCCCAATGAAATCTAGTCAAATAAGTTTAATTTCAGCTATGCATATAGCAAATTCACTTATATAACAAGCACTCCAGCCAAGTCAGTGCAGCAACAACTCACTTTTTGTGCAGACACAGTGCAGCACCATTGACTGACAAGCTGACATGGTTGATTTAATATATCTGTTGGTATATCCAGTGGCAAAGAACATGCACATAAACCAAAAGGCACATTGGAACAGCTATGAGCTAGCACACTAGTTTGTAGGAACATGTTAGGTAACATCCTGGCCCTAGTGGAATTAATGCAAAGCTTGTGACAGTCTTGAGCATGGCCAGAGTCACAGCCTGGCATATTCTGCAGAGGCCAGCAAGGTGCAAAACCCCCCACCATGTCCTGAAATTGGACAGTCTCCTTACAAGGACCACTTTAACTAAACTCACTAAAGAGGCAAGAAAAGCTCTGACTTGTGAAGGAGCCACGATACCACTTACTAAAGTTGTGGTCTAGCCTTAAAAACACATGTAGCACTGCTGTGCTGATTAAAGTGCAAAAGCATGAGATGGCCAGCCATCCTCTGCATCTAGAGCAACACCTCGATCCTGACTTGCAGCTCCACTGCCTGCCAGCTGGTACGTGCCTCCCTTGTCAGGGCATCAGAAGGCTGCCTCAGTAACGAGAAGCCTGGAGCTATTAATTTTTCAGAGGGAATATGTATTGCTGCAGCATCGTGAGGAGTTATCGATAAGGAGAAATCCAAAAGAAAGCACAGCATCTTTAATCAGCAAGATTTCGCCCCCACACTCCCAGGTTGAAAAGGCAGAGTTGCTCATTAAGACAAAGGCCACAGGGCACAGGTATGACTGCAGGCAGGTTTTCTCCCACCATGCCCACAAATTCCACAGGTGTGGTGGCAGCGATGGACACGAAGTCCCCAGGCATGGCATTAAGGACAACACCCACAGACCAGCACAATGCCATGAGCCATCACTAACGGGAGGGTAATAAAATGCTCTGCCAGCAACAGAACAACAGGCACCTGCCCTCCAGGGTCTAAACAAATCTTTCCTCCACTTACCAAATTTTTAGAAGACTGCAAGGGAGCAGCACAGCAAATCTACCCACACAGCACCTTCTCATACCAACTGTGTATGAGCGTAGCATCAGAAATCTCAGGAGTCACCACCCACTGCTATTAACTGAATACATCAATAACAACACCATTTTAATGCTTTTTCAATTTGCATTTCTCCATGTGCCAGTGTGTTAATCAGCGTTAATCACATGGTTTTGCTGGGACATCATGTTTACAGTAGCATCTGTTGAGCTGCTAACATTCAAGACCTGCCACATTTGAATTCTTTTCTGACAACCATCACACTAAAGGGCTGGTGATGCTTCACTGGAGCCTCCACGGAATGTCAGGGACACTGGGGCTTCTGCTCTGCATGCACCCCATGGTTTCCTGGAGCCACAACAAGAACTATGTCTTTTTTCCAAATATCTTGAATTTTTTTATTTTTTTTCCCCTGATTTCCTCCACATATGCTCTCTGGAGTGGATTCACAAGTTTCTTCCCCCAGCGGACGAACACGTGTGGTTTTGTCACTGAGCTCCAGCTCTGCCTGTTACAAACCCAGTCCCTCAGAGCGGTCCCAGGCAAAGGGGCCACCCATGGCCACTCTGCTTTTGTTAAGGCCTCAAAAGTGCCAAAATCTCCAAGGCCCTTTGTGGGACAGTGACATGTGGCCTCAGTGATGCTCCCCGCAGGAGAAGGGTGCAAGGTGACATTTCCTGCAGGCCAGGGCCCCGCTGATCCCTCCAGAGCCCACCCCTGAGTGAGGGCGCCGCAGGCCGGACCGCGGCCGCCGTTTCCGCTGAGGCCCCATTGCCCTGAGCGGCCCCTTCACAGGAAAAACAGAAGAAAAAGGACAAGGAGCACACCTGAAGGAGATGCAGAAAACTCTGTCAGTGTTCCCAAAGGCGGCGGGGGCCCGGGTGTATCCGGACACTTTGGTGGCTGCTGCTGAGGCAGCGGTGAGCGCCCACAGGGGCACCAGGAATCCACCGGAACGCAACTGTCACCTGCGAGTCCGGCAGCGCCAGAGGATTCAAAGCTCTTTCTCAGCATTTTGAGCTGAAAACACTTCCCGAGGAGACCTGGGTGCTGCCCCTGAGGCAGCTTCCTGGTGACGGGACCACCTCGCTGCCCCTCACAGCAGCTGGGTCGCTGCCACCACCCCCAGAAGGACCAGGAGCACCTTTGCAGCAAAATAGCCCAGGTCAGGGTGCTGGGAGCTGGAGATCACCAAGTCCCATTGCCAGCCCTGCTAAGGTGGCAGAGCTTATTATGAAGAAAAAAGCCCGGGTCATGTGGATACGGAAAACTTCATTGAGAAAAAACTAGGATGTCTTCTACAAAGGGAAATCCTGCCTCGATAACCTGGAGTCATATGAGGTAGTCAGTTGGTGTGTGAATAAAAGGGATTTTCAAAATAATTGGATTTTCAAAAAGCCTTTGACAAAGCCCATGTGAAAGATTATTAAAGAAACTAAGCTGTCATGGGCCTGAAGGAAAAGTCTCTTTTACGGACCAAAAGCTGGTTAGTAAGCAAAAAGTATGGGGATCAAGAAAAGCCAGCACCAGAGTTCCCCAGGGGTACCTATTCTTCAGGAATAGGTACCTATTCAGTACCTTCCTCACAGACCTGGAGAAGGGAAAAACAGTGAAATCTCAGCCTCAGTAATGGTGAAGAACACCAGGAGAAAGTCAAAAAGCCAAATGAGCAAGCAAAGAGGCGGCAGCTGAGCCTCATTAGAAAAGCTCAGAGGTAACACATGTAGGGGTAATAACCTAACCCCTGCCTATGTAATGCTGAACTCGTGGCAGTCACAGCTTCGGATCTTGGAGTCATCACTGACAGTTATCTGAAACCGTTGGCTCATTGTGCAGTGGCCTCCAAAAAAAGAATCAACAAAATGCTGTGAATCATCTGGAGGGATACTGTGAGAAGGACAGGTGCTGCTTTGCCGCTTCACAAGCCCTTGGCATGTCCCCATCCTGTGGCAGTGCCAGTCTTGGGGAGGTTGCAGTTCTTAGGCAAAGCCAAGGGACACCATAAGGGGATGGAGCTGCCGCCTTGTCCAAGGGTCCAGACTACCCAGCTTGGGGGCAGAAAGCTGAAGAGGGTTTGCAGTTCTAAGGTTTGCAAAACCATAGATGCAGTGGATCACCTTAAGGTAAGCGCAGTTTGCCAAGTGCTGCAGAACAAAAAATAGGGGGAACTGGTAAAATTAGGAGGAGATTGACTTAGAAGAGAAAAAAAAATTGCACAGGATGGGGTGAACATGTGAGACTTGCTGCTGGCACAAGGCTGGGGGCACAGGCAGTGCCAGGGGACTCAAAAGGTGCTGGACAAACTCATGGACAATAGGTAGGCAGGAACCTCACATCCCCAAAACAGATGGGGGTAGAGGGGGCTGTAGGAGAGGCCAGGCTGCCCCCTCTCCCTAGGCACAGAGCCTTTTGCCATGCAAAAGAGGCAGGAAGACAAAGAGGCAGAAAACTGGTCTTACTCAGCAGGCACTGTGACATAAGCACCATGTGCCACATGAAGAACCTTGTGAGGTCCTTCAAGAAGCCAAATAAAAAACCAAATATGTGTTTTAAAAAGTCAGAGATTTATTTATTTCTATTTAACAGACTTCCCTGCTAACCAAGTCTCCCTAAGGCCCTGGAACATTTTCCAGTGTTGATGTGTGGACAGTACACTAGTGCACTTTCAAAGACTTTTGGTTCACTGGGTGGCAGGGGGTAAAGGAAAAACAATAGGAGAAGACAGAAGAACAATGTCCAAATCATTAGATTGTTCCAAATGCTCAGCTGAAAGCTCCAGCCAGGTCTTCAGTGCCTTGAGTGCTTTCCCCATCCTTGGTGTGTCAGTATAAATTATCATCAACATTAATTCTTTTGTTTCTTCCCTTTCCTAACAGATGTAGTAATCGCACATTTGGACACTGGCAATATTTCTAATTGTGTAATGGGGGCAGAGATAGAATTAATTAATGATCCAAGTTAGATAGCAAATCTGAGTTAATTTCTTACAGGTTTTTGAGGGGTTACTTATGGCTAGAGGTGTTCTTGCAGACTTCCAGCTCTGTCACAGGACCCAGTCATGCATGCCAATGAGAAAATGTGCATTTTGGGAAGAGAACAGGCCAGATATCGAGGCACCCACTGCCACAAAAAATACTTTCTTAGTGGCAACAGGCCTCAAATATTAGCCGGAGTCCATACAAAGCAGTACTGCCAAAATGAAATTTCATTGCTGGGAGCACGGCAGAGTGATTCCTTTTGAGTGTTTTTTTCCCTCCCACCACCACTACACCCTGTTTTTCCTTGTCTGTTCACCTATCTGAATGCTTCCTGCATATCAAAAGACAGCTGCCTTCCCACAGGGAGAACAACCGAAAAAAATCACACTGCACGAAACCAGAGTATTTCAAGGACAATCAAAACAAACAATCAAGGCCACCCCAGCCTGCAGGCAGCAGCATATCAGAGATGAGCTCCAGGTCTGATGCGGATCCCATGCCCTGGGCCTGTGTGGGACGAGCACAGAGCACAAATTCCACCCTTTGGCACAAGGGACACAGTCACACAACACCTTGCTCTTCTATCCAAGCACCGCTAGCTTTTACAGGTATTGTGAAGTGCCATAAAACACTGGCACGAGGGAAAGGGAAGCAGAGCCAATTGGAATGAAGCTTGTTCACAGTCAGGATTGGGGTCACAACCCCTGTTCTACTCTGGAAGTTTTAAAACTTGTTAAATTAATCCATCATAAATTATATGTGTATAAGGTTAAATGTCCAGCAAAATGAGACTATTCAGCTAATAATGCAGTCTCAGATGGAGCTGTTAAGAAGCCATAATTTTCAATGAGATGATCATGTTTCACAGCTTTTGAGATTAATAGCAAGATTTACATTTTCAGCATCTAGTTATTTTGGGTGGCTTCAGTTTGGGTATGAAACCTACTGACGGAAACACACTTTTCTGAAAAAGGCTGTATCCTACCTCTGAACTCCCGATGTCTAATGTCTAAATTCACTACCAATTTTTTTTTAAATGCCTCCTGCTGTATTTTTGCACATCTTTGCAAACACAGCTACCCAAGCCCTCTAGAAGAGAAAGATACACAGACATAAAATACTGCAATGCAAATATATGACCCTACATCTGTGATAAAACTGATCTGGTATAACAAAGAAGAGCTCAGTATGATCCACCCTCACTGAAGCTGTAATTATTTATCTGTCAAGAACATTTAAACAGATATTGGGGCAACATAAGACCAACCCAAATGCCATTTTTCCATGTGACCAAGAGAAAAAAGGATTATCTATAGTACCTGGGGCTCGTACAGCCCAGTCTGGTGAGGTACAACTGTCATACAAGTAAGATACCAACCCCAAGTCTTCTCCAACCTGCAGCCTGCATGAGAGCCTGTGGCCAAGCTGATCTCAGCTCTGTGTCCTGAAGTCAAATCAAGCTCAGGTCTGTACTCAGCCCCAGCCCTGGGGAGTCACATTTAACCCTGCTGAAGTGCTGCCATTTGTGTACATTGGTCTGCAACAAACTCAATCAACTCACAACGTGTACAAACCAGCCAGACTCCACTTCTAAAAGACATGCAAAGCCCCTGAGGCCTCTGTGCATATTTTAGCATCTAACTTCTGTAGTTTGGGTCCTGAATTCTGATTTTTACTGTCATGACAATTTTTTCAAGAAGCAAAGTCTGTTGACAAACACTGCTCTGTTGACGGCTCACAGCTTCACTCAGCAAACGACTGCACTAAAAATTCACCCCACCTCACCTCTGAGGAAAACATGACTCAGACACCAACACCACCTCTCTGGATGGGAATCAGCTGGCTGGCCTTCTGCTGTGACAAACATCCAGCATCCCCAAAGTTGCTCTTTCACCGGATTCAACCACTGTGCATTTGCAGCAAGTAAATACTTATTCCAACTCCCACTTCACTCTCTTTCTTCCAGCATTAGATTTCTCCTCTCAGTGTACAGAAGCTGCTGGTAACTCTCACTCGTGCTGAGATGAGCTTTCCAGCAAATTTACCTCGAAGTCCCCAGTGACTGTGAGCAGGTTCCCCATCACTCTTGCCCAGAACTGCACCCACACTGCCCCTGGCATTTGGATAAAAGAGGTTTGTCAATAAAGCGCTGAAAGAAATTCCCTGCTTGGAGCGTGCAGTGTCAGCTGATGGATGGGAACTGAGCAACAAGTTTATCTTGATAAAAATAGGGTAGTTTTTAGGTGTCAGGAATGAATTCAGACCCAGATGGTTTATTTTTAAAAATACCCATAAAAATTAATTTTTCATTCAGCATTCCAGCTAGGCCTCTCTCTAATGAAGAGCAGGATATTTTTCTTTTTGGTTTGAAAGTGGATGTAGATGTTTAACAGGTTGTATAGCTCCAGGCATTATTATTTTTCAAGCTATCAACAGCTTGAATATGCCTTCTTTAGCTGTGGCATTCCAGAAACTCCTAGCTCTAATCTTATATACTGAGACAAAAGCTCTGTCTTTGCATTAACTCCAAGTTACAACTGCTGAGGACCTACAAGTCAAGGAGTGTTAAAAATTAAGGTTCCCATGTCATCTGGTCTCTAATTAGGGCCAGCTTGTTGCCTCTTTATAATTAGATCCCTTGCAAGACACATTCTGTTAGTTGATTTTTCCTTTTTAAAATCCCTTCATTTATCCTACATATATCTACACATACATACCGAAGGTGTGTGCTTATCCACACACATACGTAAAGGCCACATTTATATTTTCAGTATTTAGCACACCATAGCCAAGAGTCTTGGCAGTGCAGGATCTCACTGATCCTTAGGTACTTGCCATTGAGAGGGGGACTCCATATGAGCACTGAGCTGTCTTGGGTGAGGCAGACAAAAGCTGGCAGAAATGACATAACTTTTCAAGCTGGAAAAAATGAATACACAACTACAAATTGAGCGAGACACGACTGAAAGCATCAGACCTCTAAGGAACGGCTGTAAAACAGAAGGCTGGAAGTGGAAAAACTTCTAATGCAAACAAAAAGAACAAATCTGAAACTAACCTGATTTTAAACCCCCCTGAGTCGCCTCAGAAAATTGAACAGGGTTGTGTTTGCGCAATTCACTCCAGGCAGCATTGTGAGGGCAAGCACAGCTCCCAGGATTTACCTCCTTAAATCCTGCAAGATTCATCCCACTAAAGCCCATTTAGCCAAAGCAAAACAAGCAAATTTTTAAGAGTAATGAACATTCTTTCAACCCCCACCCAACCTTGTCCTTCAGGTTTACTGCTGCATTTCTTTCCATCACACTTATAGTGCCTACTGGTGGAAAATGGAAAGCAAACAAGCAGCTCAATCAACAGCTACCTGTCGTTAGGGAGCTTGATGACGCTCCCTGTCATACAAGGAGGGAGAGAAGATACATCTCCATGGCCATCCCTCACCCCAGCAGATGCCAAAGTCGGCAGATGGCTGGAAGGACGGCATCTCAATTCGCTTTTGATCACGGATCCGAGCTGGGGAGAACTGCTATGCCCCGGCACTCCCGCGATCAGATGCGGGAGCTTTGAACACTTGGTGGGTTGACAGCACTCATCTCTCTCTCTCCTCTACAGGATGTGAAAAGATGGATTAAGACAAACCTGGTGCCAAGCTTTATAATGCAATTCTAATGACATACGCTAGAAATCAATGCTTCTCCAATGCCCTGCCATTTCCTTGGACTTGCCAGCAGAGTGGAAAGCAGATACTCAATACTTGACACAGATTACTTCTGAATGCCAAAATATATTAACAAGTATATTCTGCTGGTCCAGGGAGCATACACAGTTTCTGGTGTTTGCTATAAAAAACCACACCAGTGTGTTAAAAAAAAGAGAAAACAGGAAGGGAAGAAAAACCCAGCAAAAAACCAAACAGCCGGCTGAACTCCACTGTCCATTGTGAAGGTCAAGTGTTTTATACAGAGGCCTGACACAACCACAGGTGAAATCTAGGCATTTTTGGCTGGCCTGATTGAATTTGTTAGTACCTTTATTTCAGCACATGTGATTTGTTCTTCCCCTTCCTCAGTCATGCCCCTTCCTACATGATATTCTTTGTCTTGCCTCTAACAACAAGACAGAAGGGTTTTTCTTTGAAAGAATGCTGCTTCCAGCCCTAAGGACAGTGCATCCACTCTCTGGGGACCAACACTTCAGAGACAGGATGAAAGGAATGTAAATTTTCCTTAACCTATCATCCCCTCTGATTCCACAAATCCAGAATGTGCAAAGCTTTTCATTTCTCCATTAATTTGGGGATGGAGCCACAGGAATCCATCACATGGAAGCAAAGGCAGTTTCGATAAACAGGATGTCAACTCCTAGTCCAGCGTGAGGGCTACACTAGGAGAACTGCTCCACACATGGGTTTTGACACCACCACTGAGTCAAAAACACAAACAGGTGCATGTCATACAGGTGTGCACAATGTCACAATTCACACAGGAACAGAATTAAGCCATCCAAAGAGGTTAATCCATAGAGGAGTACTGGGCAAGGAGGGAAGCTGTGGGTGCTGCTGCGGAGGAAACTGTAAATCCTCCCACAAAACCATTTTGAAAAGATTGGTGGCAATGGGTCATACACACCACCAGGAAAGAGATGTGGGACATACCAAGAAAAACATCAGCATTGCTGACAGCAGGAACCAGGGAAAAAGCACTGGCAAAAAGAGCAGCTTGGCTTCTGCAGCTTACCCTCTCCTTTACGTAAAATGCCACCTTCAATAATAGTTAAACATTTATGACTCCACATCCATACACATACCTGGGCAGGCACAGGTAGCTTTTTCAACTATCCAATAAAATGAGGCAGGAAAAAGAAAATAAATATGCCAGTGATGGGTTGTTTTCTGTAAATATAAAAAATGTGCTTTTGCCAAGGGTATTTATGTCTGGTGGGAGGCAATGCAGAAACTGAGAGTGTGATAGAAGCAGAAGAGGAGTGCCTCAATATTCAGCCTCTTGTCATTACATCACATTAAGCCAACCTAGCAAGTGGAAATATAACAACAAAGCTGTGGCTTGGTACATACATTGTATTTTCCTTGGGTTTATATATTCATAGACAACAAAGATTATAAGGATGATCTTTCTTTGGCATTTCTTAACATTTTCACTGGGAAAATAAGACTCTTTTTTTGAAATAGTTTTAGCTGATCAGTATAAGTGGAAGAGGAAAGGAGAGGTTCTGAACAGGGTTTTGCATTTCCAGTTTTCCTTTGAAAATTTGACATCTGAAACACCACTCCTCTGACTGCCAGGAAGTAAAAGTTCTGTATGAAATGGTGCAGCTGTAGGATTACTGTGTAAAAACTCAACAGCAACTACTTGTAAATAACAAAAAGCTAACACCACTGTGCTCCGTAACTGTTGACATACACTGAATATTTATGGAGGCATTCATCTATAGTTTGTGCTACCTTTTATGGAAAGTGGTGGGGTGCAGCAAGTCTGAAAAGGAAAGATCTTCCATTCATAACTAAATCCACATCCCTGGAATACTTCAGCTCCACTGTGGGACACATATCTGATGTTTTTTCTCTTATACTGATTCAAATCCTTTGCCTAGTATGGCATCCTTGGGCCTCATTAAGTCCATCAAACTTCCAAACACACATGGAAGGAAAAAAGGCCCAAAATGCATTTGGGATCTCAAGATGCAGAGATTCACACAATCCAGTCAACTTCAATGGGAGCTGACCACACAGACACTCTGAAAATGCAAGACTACACCACTTGACCCTGTTACAGGAAAAAACAAAAGTCCCATCTAGAAATACAAGACAAGCATGAACTCCACCTCCATGAGGGATCCCACTATCACCTTATTATTATTTAAGCTTTTTCACATCTTCTCTTTTTTAAGCATTCAATTCACAAAATACCCCAGTAGGTGAAACAACAAACAATAACCAAAAAAACCCAAAATAATAATAAAAATACAGACAGTAACGCCATCAAATCTGAAACACAGTAGGCCCATCTTTCACCAACTTCCAGCCCAGAGCACAACAGCACAAATTAATAAGGTAGGAAGACCATTCTTTAGACATATCTCTCATGATAATGGCATCTGCTACTTGGTCTGAACATACACAGATATTCCCCACGGGCAAACCCCCTAGGGGAAGAAAAGGTATTTGGTAACACCCTAAACTGCAGAACTAGAACTCCATTTCCTGGTCAAACCAGGCAAGGTGGTCGCTGACAAGCTGGATCAAGGTTTACATTCACTGTTACCAAATCCCACCCCAGTGATGCAGAGGGCTGAGGCTCCTGACACTGGCAGAAGTCATCCCTCTGCCCCTCTGTTTTCTCCTCTCCTTTGTTGCCTTGCTGAGCTCTAAGCTCTTTGTGAAGGCCTCTAGTCCCTTATTAATTGTTTGCCCTGCATCCAGTAGAACACAACCTCATCTCCAGTTAGAGACCGGAACACAACTCTTATTCCAGCGTCTGTAAATCCGTACTATATGCGCATAAATCCTGCAGGCAGGAGTCACTTCTCTCAGACCTCTTCCCTTACCTCAAACTCATCATGAAAAGAAAGACTGGATGGTAAATACTTTAAAAATTGATCTTTAAACACTCACAAAAAATATAACGAAGATATCTTGGAATGCTAGAATTAAACCCAGTTGCCCATGCAAGCACACACATGCAGACCTTAGAGCTTGTATCATATTCATGGCATGCAGCGTAACCACCAGGGAAAGCTTTATTAGATGAAAATAAACCTGTTGTAAGAGATTTCCTTGCAATTATTCTGCTGCCATTGTCCTGGCCAGACACTGATGCAGCTTTTCAAATTAATATGCTTAGTTTTCCGAGCAGGAGATCAGAATAGCGGAATTCTATGGGGAACTCAATTACCAAAGAAAATGATTGCTTGAGCATTCAAGAAATTGGAACTACATCTAATTGTGAATAGTAGATTATTATCCGGATTATGGACGGCAGTTTGAAATCAGCTCAGACACAGAGCTACATATGCCTCGAGGATGGTATCTGCAAGATTTGTAGGGCTCCTCTCCAGCTCAGAGGGGCTCTCAAACAGAAAACTAAACTGCCAGCGTGGCTTTGCCGGCTTCCAGGCAGGAATGCAAAAAGCCAATATCCCTGCTGAGAAGTTAAAAAGCAGAGAACAACAACAACAAAATCACCAAGGGAGCTTCCCTGGAATTTGTTCCTTTCCTATTCTGTATTCCTTTGGTGTGGATGAGCATCAGCGTGTTCCTGCCTGGTTGGCTATTCTGCTGCTTGAAGATTGCTGGTGCATTCAGGTGGTGGCCGTACATCAAGAGCAGAAGGTGAAGGCACCCTCCTGCCTTTGAGCTCTGCTACAGCAGAGAGATGAGCTTAAGGGGTGGAACAGGAAGGCAAGAAAAACAGGGCTTAGGCCCAAGAAGTTTTGATTCTTCAGAAAGCAAAACAGGACACTTTTAAGGGAAACAGATCTGATTATTTAGCTCAATTTCTCTCTGACTATAAACCAGTACTACAGGAGAGAAAAGATTATAGCATTAAGGAAACAATTGAGAATTACAACAAACATGATACAGGATCTATAGGATACACACTGAGTAAACATCTGACAGAAATTATGCATGAAGCACACCTTGAAGAGTGGCATCAAAATGGTACAAAGACTAGAGAACTTTTGGGAATGGTGCTGAAGCTCAGCCAGTGGGAATAAAGCTGTAACAGCAGAGGCACCATGGACAATTTGAGACCTGCAGGCACTTATGTACAGATTTTGCACAAAAAAATATATCTGTAAGACCAAAAGATATGTAAAAAACAACCCAGGAAATTAGAAGCTGATTGGAGGAGTAAACTTACTGCACAGGAGAGCACAGTGAGAAAGCAAAGACAAAATCACAAGGAAGAAACAAAGAAACAGCAGTTGCTTAGGGTTTTTTGTTTGTTTGAGGATGTTGTTTGTTTGGATTTTTTTTTGTTTTGTTGTCATTGTTTTGTTGCTGTGGGGTTTTTTTGTTTTGGTTGGTTGGCTGGTTTTTGTTCATTTTTCCATGAAAATACCGTGAGGCAGCCGGGTGGTTTTGCAAGTAGAGTCTCTCCAGAAGTGGAGAAAGACCTGTGTTAGCGCCTGGTGAGGGAGCCACAGCAGCGTCCTTCACACAGATGGTTTCAAGCAGAAAGAAGCTGAGAGACAGGTCTGCAGAGTAACCACAGAGCCCACGTTCTGCAGGTAGACTCAGAACTGAACTAGTTCAGATTCCGAAAATAAAGTTTAAGAGGGCATATAGTTGTTTCCTACATACACAGTACCAAGGAGATTGAATAAATTTCCACAAAACAAAGAAACAAAAACGCCCAAACAGAACTTGATGAGTACAATGCTGGCACCAGAGCGAGGGCAATGTAGGCAATGAGGAGACTCAGACTGGCAATGAGAGTTAACATCCCACAATGCTCCTCCCAGGGCAAGAGGGAAAACAAAAGTGGCAACCTAGCACTCTAAGGGAAGGATTGTGCAATACAACAGTTTGCAAGGACTGAGGGGAAAACTGGACAGACTTCTGCTCCCCATCAGGTGACAGCTCAGATTTTTCCAAATAAAAACACTTCTACCACCACCACCCCGGTGTTGTTCAAAGAAAAAGGCAATGCTGCTTTACGATGTGGAAACCCTCAATTCACTGGTCAAGCTCATTGTCCTTAAACATGCCTTCAGGATAATCTTTCCTCCATCACACTTCCCCATCCACAGCCGAGCTAGGAGTTCATTCTCAGCTGGTCAAATGCAAATGCACTTCACTACAGAGCCACTGACCCGTGTAGCTGGCAGGTGGTCAAACACCACACAGCTGCTCACTCACTCCGCCCCGCAGGGGGATGGCACGGGGAAGAAAGGTAAAATTCATGGGCTGACATAAACACAGTTTAACAGGGTGGGGTCAGTGTCCCGTTGTAGCTGCAGTGTTTTAGGATTTTCCTTTCTCTCTCATGGAGAATACAGATAAACTGTACTTTCTTAATCTCTGTGTTTTGTGTTAGAGGTGTATGAGCCATAACCACTAGGTCTTTGGGGGTGGGTTGTCTTTGGCCAATAGACAATTGTTTATTACTGTGTATAAAAAGAACTTCTTGTAAATAAAACCTTCTTCTTTGCCATCTTGAAGCCTGTCTGCCTGACCTCTCTGCCTACTTCCACAAATCCCACTAATAACAGAAAAGCAAACCATAACCCGTCTCCTTCCAGCTCCTTGTTCCCCCATCTGCACTATCAAGGCAGCATGAGAAGCTGAAAAGTCCTTGACTTCATGTAAGCACTGCTCAGCAACAACTAAAACATCAGTTATAGGATGTTACTCTCACCCTAAATCCAAAACACAGCTCTATACCAGCTACTAAGATGATAAATCCCATCCCAGCTGAAAATGGGACACTCACCCCTTCCAGAGATGCTTTCCAGACTTGCCTTAGTAGTACCAAGACAACGTGTCAGTAACTCACTCCACCAGCCTTTAAAACCCTTCAGAGAGAGCTCCATTCCTTTTAACACACCCATAAAATGTGAGTTGTGACCAAGCACATTTTGTATGCACTCTGGCTCCAGGTACTTTGGCCAAACCATTTCAGCTATATGGCTTTCTGACACAGAACTGGTGTTACTCACATGTTTTGAAGGTTACTGCATTGCCTGCCATTTCTCACTGCAGAGAAAAATTACTTGAGCCTTGAGACTTCGAACTGAGTGCCAACATGTCCAGAAGGAGAGAAAAACCTGCTCATGAAGTTATTCCATAGCAAATGTGTACTTTGAGGCAAGTTGGTTTCATGTGCTGGGGCTCGTTTTCTATTTAATTGCCGATAGAGAGCAAAACTAGAGACCAGAAACAGGATTCTTCAAGTCCTGCTTTTATTTCTGCCACTGCCCCCAGTTTCATCAGCCATGAAAAGAGGAAGAAAGGCTTCCACTGGATGCATAAGCATCTGTGTGACTCTGGAGCAATCCCACCAGAGCATCTCACATCTCAAATCCAACATGGCTCTTTCTGCTCTACATTTAATTTTTTTAAAGTTATAAATGTGCCATTGTCTGGCTGGAACTTAAGGGGAACACAAAGGAACTCATCAGCAATAAAGTGCCAGCTGCTTCCCTGTGGCTAAGTTTATCACAGTTTAACAACAAACACTTTTTATATAATTTATGGCCTCTGTATGTTAATCCTCCTCAGGTAGGTACCTCCTGAAGTAGACTTTTCTTGTCTTTGTGCACATAAACATTAAAAAAAAAGCTGTTCACCAAATAACAGCAATATATATGTATATGTGTATATATATATAACTATACATGTATGTTTATGTAGATGAATATGTGTAAATCAATATATGTACAAAGCATGTATGCATGTGTACATAAATATATATAAATTATATAAATATAGAAAACAAATATACGTATAATGAATCAATAATATACATATATTGATAATAATTTAAATATATTATTTAAATAAAATATTTAAATTTAAAATTTCACAGATGGCAGCCAAAAGCAAAAGTTTGTGGTCAAAAGTCTTCCACACAGTGAGAGCTCCTCACTGGCATCACTAAGACCCAAGACTAAGGAAATCTCCTTTCTCCCAAAGGCCACAGCCTGTTTGAGCTGAGAGAAAGGGTGGAGCACCTGGGACAAGTCTGGGATCCAGGGCATTTTCTGTGGGTGGGAGTCAAAGACATCACATCATGACAGCGGACCATGGAACAGAACCTTGGGGATCAGAAAGAGCAGCCCTTGAATCCGGGCCGGGGCTGAGCATGCAGCTCAGCAACAGTTCATTCCCACAGGGCTCAGGTGGATTTGCAAACACGCTCAAAGCTGAGCACAAGCCCAAGTGCATTCCTGAGTGAGAAAGGCAGATGATCCATGAGGAGAAGGTTAATAAGAGGTTTGAGGCAGACACAAACATGAGATGCCACAGTCAGACATCCCTCACGCTTCCAGCATCCATTGTCACTGTCTTTGCCAGCCATGTTACAAGGGTTTATACAACAGCTTACACAGAGTTTCCTTGACAGCTACAATTGCTTAGGAATTACAGAATCAGAAACTGGAGTTAAGGCCTGTTACATGGTGATCATCTCATGACCAGAGCAAAACTACAGCTGTCACAGGTGCTAGCCTACACAAGTTGGTTATTTTTAATTTCTAGCCTGTTGTTATTATTAAACACCACTAAACTTCACATCTCACATGCAGAATTTCCATTCAACTCTATCCAGGGTTTACTTTTCAGCCTCTCCTATTCAGTTACGTTGGCACTGTAAATTGAATTTCCATTTTGACTTAGATCCAGAAGCACAGACCACAACACTCATGGACAAGCACAGCTTCTCCAGGGCAGAGGAAGAAGGAGGGGTGCCATCACCTGAGGCTGCTGCTTCCCCAAGAAAAGTCCTCAAACCACAGTGGACTGAAGCTCAAACGCCACTTTCAAGTCATTTAAGCTTTTGTCCCTCTTTTGCCTCCTAGCAAGTTGTCTTCACAACTTCAAAACTGGTTTACCCTCCTAAATGCCTTGCTCCTTCCTCTTACCCTTCTAGCAGTCATAGAGATTAATCAGGGATGGGGGGTTTGAAGCGTGGTCTCCACAAACATTGAAAATACAACTCCACAGTGCTCTGTGACCCTTCCTATTTTCTTTGGCAATTACAGTGGGTCAGCAGTGCCTATGATGGGCAAAACGTACACAGGCTGTTCTGAAGAAAATAGAAAGGAAGGACAACCCAAGGAGTTAACATTTTTTATGGCACTGTTAGATAATAGAAGGAGCTGATCAAACTTTGCATCCCCCAGAAACAAAATAAGCAGCATCTATTAAAAGTAGTGTAATTTTCCCCAAGTTTAGTAATCCTGAGCAGGCTCTACTCCGTTTTTCTGGTGTTTCATGGAGTAGCAGTGCAGTACAAGTGAAGGAGCTCTGCCTCATCTCACTGCAGCTGACAGAGCAGCAGAATTAATGCACTGAAGTAACTGCAATCTCCATGATGCCATGAAACTTCTGGTTTCCAGACTATAAACACTGTAAGCCCTCAAACTGTCCCTAAGATAGAACAAGACACAGGATTTGGTTCCAAAGTCATGGTTAATGACAGCACGTCTCAGGAGCGATATTAAACTGTAAACCTTGGTGGGAAAGGCAGTCTCTCACTATTAGAGCTCAGGGTGAAGCCTGTGGCCATATTATCTTTTACGTCAGCTTCGCAGGTTTAACGCTTTCCTCCGAGCCTCTGGTATTCTGTCTCTGAGAGATACAGGGGATTTAAGAGACTTAAATGTGATACAGACTGGCAAAAACCTTATAATTTTCTTTATTTTTTTTTAAATAAAAGTATCTAATAAAGAACAGAAGCTTGGCATGAACCTTTGAGGAAGATGATAACAGTAACAGGTTATTTCCATAGAAATGGACTTCACAAACTCATGGAGATCCATAACAGTACACATCTATACATAATAATTTCTTTAGCTTACTAAATGTATCCCTCTAAAGAGATTCCAAACCCAAGCTTACAAATCCCCCCTATTAAAACAATGACTGACTTCAAAATTTTTATTTAACTAGCAGAGGGTTCAGGAATCTCACCAGAGCAGTGGAGTGGAACAGGAACCATGTGGCTTCCAACAAGATGAAAAAAACCCAACAGAAATGACTGACTGTTACTAATGCTCCTGCTTGGAAAACGGTATGGACCATGGCTCATGCGGGAAGGTCTGGCTTTTCAGTTGGCTGCTTGTTCATCCCCATTTTTCAGTCCTCTCACACCAACTAATTTAACTAGCAACCTTTATAAACCGGCCAATAAATTACCGCAAAAGGAGAATATACTTCCTGTCTCAATAAATGATAGCTGAAAAATTCCTCATGGGCCTTGTATGTGGGAAGAGGCTGGCTTTGTACAACGTGCTGCATGGCTTGTTACCTACTGCTTCTGCATCTTAGAAAAAACCCAGTGGGCAAATATACCCAAAAAAAAATAATGGGAATGTACATGGTTATTTTATCTTCCCCAATTCTCCTGAGAGTAAGTGAAAACTAATCTTGCAAATGCTTTCACACAAGTTACCTTATCCTGAAAGGGATACATTCACCAAGCTGAGCAAGGGCTTTGATGAGTAAGAAAGACTAAGAAAATGAAAGTGTTGGCAATTAGCTGCCTGTATTTTATCAGCAGACCAGATACTGCTCTAATTACACCACACTCGACTCTGCACCGGCCTGGCCCCTTAGAAAGCCCTGCCTTTTCCACATCATTAATATCGCTCATGTCATGTGCCAATGCACGGCTACCATCGCAAGATAAACAACATTAATGCAATGCAACAGCTACACTTAAAATACACATTTATTGTCAGATCAGCCCCACTCCCTGCTTGAGTTGCACACAATCTAATCTACTACAGCAGCTGCAGACAGTGCAAATGCCACAGGAGCCAAAGTGGAGCATGTCATGGGGCACTGACTTTTAGACTTACAACAGGCACAGACATTGAAGAGTTCGCTTGAAAGTGGTCAGAGGCCTTTGCGTGACTGGTGCAAGGTGCAGCTCCTCCAATTACATCACCAATCCCACACTCACAGAACTAAAACTGCCCAATTTCAACTAAGCAAGGAAGATTCAGCAGGCTCCACAGAGTGCACAGTGGCAGTAAAGAAAACCTACAATTTTGAAGCCTCCTACCAGGACCAGATGTCACCCTCAAGAGATTTGCAAAAATCTTCATCAAGACATCTCAAAAAGCATCTGCAATTAGGAGAAGGGATGAAAAGAATTACTACACCCCTCCTATTAATGTCAGCTGGAGCCAGCTTAAATCTCCATGCACTGTCTGCAAAGCTACTCCCACAATTCTTTCTGAGCTTGTGTTTTCCTGTAGCCTACAGTAAGCGTGTTTGTTTGAAAGCGATAGCGACTCAGGGTTTGTGTGTGTGCTGAGGCTCCAAAACACGGGAGGGATGGACTCTCTCAGGCAGGGAGGGTATTGCATCACCTTGTCTCACTTCCAAGTTACCTTGTCCACGACCACACACCTCCAAACTGAAACAATCACGTTCCAGTGCCAAGCACTCTCAGTGCTTCATTTTGGCCCTGGGTCAGGTTTGAAAGCAGTGTGTCCCTGTCCCCCAAGCTCCTCTATTGTCCAGTGCACCGCTTGGTGTGAGCAGTCTCTCCTCTCAACCTTGTTCTCAAGCCTTCACAAATGCTTCATTAGCTTTTCTAAAATAGAAATGGTTACAGTAATACAGCTGTTCACCCAGTCATCAAGCTGTGTCGACCTTCCAAGGTACGCAGCCAGAGCTGGCCAACAGATCACACAACACACAACGTGAGCTAAGCCAGGCTCTGAATTTTACTGGAGAGGAAAGAGGAATCTGTGGCTCAGGCAACTCCACTTCTCCTCCACATCGTTGAGCCTGTTTTCCACTTTCTTCCCCCAGTAAAATCTACTTTATTCCTGAGATGCCTCTTCTCTGACTTTCTTACTCCTTTCGGTCCTTACCTAACCCCTTGGCACATTCCTGAAATAATCATTCTCTTTTGGGGTGTGCTGCTAGAAGAAGATTAGAAAATAGGTTTTGGAAGGAAGAAATCCCTACATACAACTGTATCAACACCTAGCGAAGTGCAGCAACAACTATGAATGACTGGGGAAGGAGAATACACTCCTGCCAAATTCCCTAATACAATAAGAAACCTGTCTTTTCCTAGGTGTAAAGACAAATGACTTGTCAAAAACTGGAATTTCTGCCTAAAATCCTATTTTGGAAATTAATGAACTAGAAATGCCAATGTTCCCTGGAAAGAAAAGAAATGAGCCCCATCCTGAAACAGCATCAGCATCCTCGCTTTGCTACCCTAATCAGAACCACCCAGGCTACATCTCCTCTTCAAGCCTTCCTCCTCAGCACTGTTCTGAAATACAAATACATTTATAATGGGACACTCAAATTTCATGTTCTTTCACTAGTAGCCAGGAACTGACAACAATTAAAATTACCATGCCATGAGTAATACTTAAAAGGTCTAAAAAGTTATTTCGTTTTCTACTGAAAACAATGGGTGAATTTCAAATCAAGTGAGAAGGATATTACGATGCCTGCAGCCACTTCATAAAATGATGGCTGCCTCCAAACCTCTTACCAAAATTCACCATTTAATCTGTTAATGGCATCTGAAAATGGATGTGTGTGTCAAAAGGAAACAAAACAACTGGCTCAAAAGCATTTGGGTAAGAAAACAACCTTTTTCAGACATTGCTGTCCAGCCCTGCAATCGAGTTTATGTCATTAGAAACTCTTTCTGCTGGGCTCTGCTTGGATGATGGCACGACAAGGAGAGGAAGTGACCTGCATTAGAACAACAAATACACCTGGTGTGAAAGCAGTAACTTTAAAAGCCCTTCAGAAACGCAGAGCATTATTTAGTCAATCATATACCAAAAAGCTGCCCCCCAGAGCTGCATGTCCTTTTGATAAATTAACTGGGAAAACTGGAGGCATAAAATCAAATGCAGACCACAGACTACAGCAATCATGCTGGAATGCCACATAAAACACTTCCCACAATAAAAGTCACGCATGCTACCGTTTAATGCGTAAGATAATTTTGAACCTGATCAAGGTCAGCGGTTGCATAATATCTTTGGCATAATGAGTTTCTCAGCATTTGGGTGCTCAGAATTGGAGCAATACTGAAAGTGTCAGTCTCTGGGGAATACCTGCCTCACCCCCAAACACTGCTTGGGATTCAACAGCCCTGTAAGCTGGCTTGCCAAAGAAGGAGTAACTTTTTCAGGGAGAATTTGGGAAGAACACAGCATTTTGTTTCATGTGAATTTCTCCACAGACTAAAGTAACGGTGCACAACACAAGAGGGCAAGATGTGCTGCAGACAGCTTGGTACCAGTTTAATCTGGGGGCAGAGGAAGATTCCTCTGAGGAAAGCACACAGCTGACTTACAAAGACCCATGGTGGTGGGCAGACCCCCATGCCCAGCACCCTGTTTTCCCTCCAGGAGACAGTGAGCCCACAGCTTTGTGGGAGCCAGAGCTTCCCAAATCCCCCAGTCCTTGCCAGTCCTTCTGACTTCATCTAAGGAAATTGCACCACTTCTCTTACAAAGAAATCCTTCCAGAAGTCCAGTTCTGATGCCACCTCCTAATCATGAATTTAACACAACTCTTCAGGTGTTGCTGGTGCCTCTCAACCTCCCAACTAATTTTTCACATGCTGCTCAATGCAGCAGTGCATGGTGGACAGGGATGTGCTGGCTTTCTCCAGACTAGCAGTGTGGGTGTTCCCACACTGGGCTGGGCTCTCCTGCTGGAAGCCTCTCCAAGTGCACAACTGGTTTCCAGGGACAGGTACAGGCTTCTCTAACTTTCTGGAATACAGTGTTTCTTTGCCTTCTGTTTCTGACTATTTCTTCAGCAAAATCAATAAATAAAGCATGTTACTCCAAGTCTAACGGGAGATGCTACAGCCAGCGGTTTCTCTTTGCATCCTGCTTTCCCCACTTGGATGTCATGGGTGCAGCACAATGGGAGGCCATCGGAGGGAAGAACAGCCCCCACCTCCCCTAGCCATTCCCACTGGCACATTCCCACGCCCCCGGGAGCAGGAGGTGCCAAAGGAGTGAGCAATGCTCACGCACTGGCCTTTGTAAAAACATAACCTCAGGGAGGGGAAAGAGAGCATTACTTTTCACAGAGAGTAAACACCGTGACTCAGTTTTATTTCCCAGGCATTCTGACTAATTCAGTCCTGGAGGAAGGAAAGAAAACACAGGAATTTTTTTCTACCAACCTTTCTAAAAGAATCCAGTATTCCATCTGCCAATTTTTCTTTGCCTAGGTGATACCCCTGACAGCAGCACCATTAATCTTATATGAGCCCCAGCAGTTCTTGTAAGGCCAGGCTATAGGACTCTGCCCATCACAAGCAGCTGAACTTCAGACACTTAAGGTACATTCAAAACAACACAGCCACTCTACAATCTACAAAAAGTTCACTTTTCCTGATCAGCACTGCTTGTCAGAGGCTGCAGAGCGACCTCACTCAGCTCCCCTCCTAAAGGCAGCCCTGATGGCTCCACCACACAACTTGGAGCTGGGCTCCTCTTGGATTTGGCTCAGATGGGCCTTAAACTGGAGTCCCAGTTATCTCATTTTTCCACTTGACTGTGCAGCGCAATCAAAAACTGCTCTGTTTTATTTTGCATTAGACTTTGGGCATTGCCTTCCTGCTTCTGGTACAATAAATTAAAAAACAGACGGGGAAAATAACCATCACAGCTCTCTGCAGAGCACTTGTGGCAGGCAGCTCGTAGTAGGCATCGAGTTTTATAGTCCTAATGTTCACTTCTCTCTTTCCCAAGCCCTCAAATACTGCACATTGCTCTGCTTTCCTGAAACTTCTCCCAAGAGCGCTGCCTCCCTCCCTGCTGGCCTTTCCTCCCTCACTCCCTTAGATCACCACCCCTGCCCAGCAGACCCCACAGGCTCTTGGGGCAGCCCTAGATGGAAATGATCCTTCCCAGCCTCCAAATTTTAATTGGCTTTTTAGTTCAAGGGTCCACACTGTCCTGTTTGCTTCATCAACACCAGCGCTTCCTTTGGTGTTCTCTGGCCTTGAAAGTTGTGGGCAGTGAGCAAGGCAAATCCCACCCTCCCCAGCTGGTCCTGGGCAGCTTTTCCACCGCTGGAGGCATGGTCACCATCTTCCTAAGGCAGCAGCTTCTCTGCATTCCCCATCTGCCTCAGGCAGTGAAACGAGACCTTCCCTGTGCATTTACAGAAACAGTTCTCGGCCTCTAATTTACCTCTTCTTACACCAAAATTAATCCCTGAGCACTGTGGCTTTTGGTTATACACAAACATGAGCAAACCCTCTCAAACAGCCTTAGATCACCTTCCAGTACCTACAGGGGGCTACGATAAAGCCAAGAGGGGACCTTTTCAAGGGCATGGAATGACAGGACAGATGGGAATGGCTTCAAACTGACAGAGATCAGGTTTAGAATAGCTATAGGAAAGAAACTCTGCCCTGTGAGGGTGGTGGGGCCCTGGCACAGGGTGCCCAGAGCAGCTGGGGCTGCCCCTGGATCTCTGGCAGTGTGCAAGGCCAGGCTGGACGGGGCTTGGAGAACCTGGGATAGTGGAAGGTGTCCCTGCCCCTGGGAGGGGGGGAAGCTGGATGATATTTAAGGTCCCTCCAACCCAAACCATTCTCTAATCCTATGATGAATCCACAAAAATTGTTCTTTTGTCTTTTTTTGAAAATATTTTGGTTCGGCCCTATAAGCCTTATATGTAAGGAATATTTACTTAACAAATATGTATCCAAAGAAAGAAAACTGATGATTTCTGAAAAGCAACATGCACATCCGATTACCTTATGACCTCCTAGTTTTTCTGTAGTCTGGCCATCAAAGCACCTAGGAAATGAAGTTGATATATCTTTTCAGGTTTCCTGACACTATTTGTGATAAAAAAATAAACAAATACATGGGATCATTTACTCAAAAATTACTCAGGGGATGCCATTAATCTCTGGATTCTGGCAGCGCTTTGCCCAGTTTAGATTTTTGCAATGGCTCTCAGTCACAACTGGGGCTGCCTGAAATACCTGACAGCACGACCACATCCAGCAGCTTCCTGCATTTTGATTTAATGTCGCTAAACGCACTAGTAAGAGGG
Organism: Pardalotus punctatus; assembly: GCA_013400915.1. Taxonomy (NCBI): domain Eukaryota; kingdom Metazoa; phylum Chordata; class Aves; order Passeriformes; family Pardalotidae; genus Pardalotus; species Pardalotus punctatus. The sequence goes on along the minus strand of VZTX01004072.1, from coordinate 295,880 downwards.
GGAAGGAAAAAAAGAAAAACAAAAAAGTGAAATTAATCTGCCCAGAGTCACAAAAACTCCCTTCTTGCTCACTTTTAAAACAAGAAAGTCCCCATACTCGGGTTTCTGTTCCCCTGCCCCTCAGCTGGGGTTTGGTACACAAACGCCTTTCAAGTGGCCCATTTTTCCGAAGGGGAAATTGTTCCCTGCACAATCCCCAGCCAGGGGTGCTGCTGGCCAGCCCCTTCCCCGTGAATCGGCGTCTGTGCTGCCCCGATCAATAGCGGTCTGTGCGCACACAGAGCCCGTGTCAGCGCAGGCCCAGCCTGGCCTCAATGATCCGCTTCAGTCCTGAAAGGTTTTCCCTGGCCCCTGAACCCTGAGCAGGGTAAAATAAACCCTGGTTCAGGCAGGGAGGAGGGTGGAAGGCAGTACACAAATGTGTGCATTGCCCTGAGCATCCTCAGCTGCGACAAGGGGCGCCTGTCTCCTCTCCCAGGAAGACCAGAGCCACAGGACGGGCTGTGTTTCCTGGGTTATCTCCGTTATTGAAACCCAGTTTGCAGAGATCTCGGACAGCACAATCAGCAAGCTGTGCCTAATCTTACAGATCTGGATCTGCTCGTCCACTTCAGAAAGGTCAGTGCTATGTGGTGTGTCACAGTGAGCTCATTGTTCTTGCTATCGAGTAGGGGCCACGCTTTAATTTTGGTATCGATGAAATAATGAAAGGGACATTTCCATAGGAAACCACAAGAATTAATCAACCAGAACACAAGGACCCTCATAAGCTGCTTTCAAGCAGGGAATTCACTTTGAACTCAAGGACATCCTAATTCTCATACCTGGAGCACCACACCTCTGACAAAACAACCTTATTTTGGGTCTGCATGCAGAGAAAGTCAATGATGCTCTGCATGCACATCGCTGTGCGTGAACACACCTACTGAAGTCATGTTTGTTTATTAATATGGTCCCTTCCCAAAGCACATTCAAGGTCTTCCAGCTACTCATTGTAGTCAAAAGGTCTTATCTTTCCTACCTGCTGGGAGATTAGGCACAAACTTTTCTGTAAGACGGAAGCCAAGTAACCATGACTACATGTAGAAACAGGTCTGCAGCCTTCAGACTTTTCCACCAATCTGGAAAGGCTGCTCTGGTTTATAACTTTTAAATTGCATTGCTCTCCAAGTCTCAAGTGTAATTAATTTACAGAAATGACCTTCATTTCACCTAAAAACAATTTAAAAAATGTTTCTAAGGCAAATGTCACTTGAGCCTCAGGATGCAAGGATGTCTCGTTCGGTTTCCCTAGGAAAGCAGAAAGACTTTTCTCAAGCAGTTTTGAACACAACTCTCACTTTTGCTTTCAGGGATCCCACTCCCCCGTGTCATAATCATTGCCCCAAGACTCCTCTGCCTTGGAGATGGTGAGAAGAACAGCAGAAACAGCTGAACTCTGTCAGCAGCAGAATAACCTCTTTCTGCTCCTCAGCCAGAGGTGAAGCCTTTGAAAGGTCTGGAGGAAAAACACAATCATGCTCCTGAAAACAAGAATGAGATGGAGATCACCTCTGCTTGTTCCAAATAACACAGAATGCTGAGTGCTGTGGTGCTGGAACAACCCACAAAATAAGGTGCATAAGTCAGGATTTGAAGGCTGACTTGGCTTAAGCTTGGCTTAAGCTACTGAATAGAAAATATTATCTTTAATAGGCTTTTCTGAATCCCAGCCACATTATTCGTCCATAGAGTTTGGGCTCATAGCTCTAAACCTCTTTAGTGGCAGCAAGATCCCTGTATTTGTGCAACAGCTTTATAAAGCCAACATTTGTTTGGGCTTACAAACATACTTAAGCCTGTTCTTCAAACAGCAGTTGATGAAAACAGCGCTTCTCAATTAAACCAGCATACATTAACATTTATTAATTTCCTCCCCCTCCTTTGGCTTAGTCTCAGGGTGACAAACAGCCACGAAGATACCGGCCAGCTCCTGATGCCGCAGGTGCAGAGGAAGCCCAGGAGGTACAGACAAGCACCTGGCTTCTGCTGGAGCCAGGTTCAGCCAGGACACAGGGGACTCTCTGTGTCCCCTGGCAGCAGGATGTCACACGGCTTAGCACAGCTTGACATCGGATGCCCTGAAATGCAGAAAGCTGGTCAACACACTCGGAAAGCCAGAAGTGGCATGACAAGAGGTGTTAAGACATTCCTGGCAGGTAATGAGGTGCTAGAGCAAAAGCCCTCCAGATACAGAAGTTCCTCATTTCTATTCCATCAGATCGTGGGAACATGACAAAGCCAAGATGCACAACTGGAAAACAACAGACAAAAATCCAGTCCATGATGTGCTTTAGATCATGACTCACACATTAAAATACAAGTGTAAAGTTTGGCTTTTCCTTTTCCCAGTGAAGGGCTTCAAATCCAGCCCTAGAGATGCCTCTGGTTCACTGTTGTCTGCAGAACAAAGATGCTGCAGTGTGTAGTGCCAGAAATGCTCCCACACCATATCAAGTGACTGAAAGGAAAAGGGGTTTCAGGGGAAAAAGGGAATAACATGTTTATTGTATAATGACACGGTGTATATGTGGAAGAAGAAAGAAGAACCGAAACATTCCTTTCTTTCTCTCTTTCTCCTAAAGTCAATGCAGACAGAAACCCTCTCTCCATCAAAGTGAGTAGCCTTGCTTTCCAGACAGCACCAAAAGCTTCTGTCACCAGAAAACATAAGCTTGTAGATGACCAGAATATATCTTATCCTTCAGGAAAAGAGAGTGTCAAAGTTTAAGGTCTTGTTGAGAGTCATGAGATCATGTTCTCCCTTTCCTTTAAACTACCAGGAGAGCTGTAAACCTGATATAAAGGGTCATCTAAAAAAACTAAAGGCTTCCAGCCATCAAAAGCAAAGCAATGCAAACTTAAATATTTGTTTCCTAGAAGCAGCCATATAACAAGGTAAGGAAACGTACCTATGAGCTGCAAAATAAACTCATAACTGCACCATTTACAATTCTGCCCCTGAGCTTCTGTATTTCAATATACAAACCAGAAAGATAATTTCCATATGCTTTCTCTTCAGAACTTAACAAAAAAATGTCAGAGCTAAATGAATGCATTTTATAGCCATTTGGCAGGTCTTTTCCTATCTTGCATTGCAGAGTTTCTGGATGTGGTACTTCCCTGTACCAGCTCAATCAGGGAGGCTGCTGGCTGACAGCCACAAAAACTCCCTAACCATTATACCAACAAAGAGGGAAGATTTTGGCCAACTGGTACGACTGCTTGCCACACAAATTGGGAAACCCAATTTATTAAGGATAATGAAGAAACAACACAAAATTAGGGGGAGCAGTGCCCTGTCCCCAATTAAGCCAATAGCCATTTTATCACTGACCATGGTGAGATCAGAACACATGTTATTGCAATTGAATTCTTTTTTCCTTTTTGAAGTTTGGGCTACAATATATTAATTTACTGTTCATCTGACAGGACATTCTGGCTGAAATTTATTTAATGAGGAGAATCAGAGAAAGAAACAAATGAGGCAGGACAGCAGCAAAAGGTTCATGGTGGGTTGAAAAGGGGAGAGAAAAGCAGGGATGTGATTATCTCCCTACATGTCTGTAAGAACTGAACTTGAGCAAAAAGAAAGACTTTACAAAGACGATGGAGCTGTAAGATGGAAAGCAGTTTCTTTCCTCCAAACAAAATCAGATCAGGTGGATTTAATATGGAGGTTTTCCCAGGATCTCAAAGAGCAGCAGAGAGGAAGTCGGGCAGTAAAAGGCTGTCCAGTGAACAGCACACAAGGCCACCCCCTCCCTCATCTGACACTTCCATGTCCCATTGGATGGAAATACCCCGGTGCAGGAAGAGCAGAGACAACTGGAGTCCCTCCTTTCCCCCTGTACAGCACCCAGCTCCAGGCACCTTTCCTTGCACCCACGTCAGCTGACAGAGCTCAGCACTGCCAAGGGACCTGAACAACGAACAGAGCAGCACCCAGGCCCCAACACCCACAGCACATGCATTTGGGAATTTCAGAGCAGACCAGATCCAACCCAACCCTGTGGATTGAATGCTTCTGAGCAGCTAGAGAGCTTTAACAGGGATTTGGAGCACATCATCCAGCGGAGTTTCAACTCAAAGAAACCGAGTACAGGTACCCTGAGGCAGCTCCACAGCAGAAACCCAAACTCAGTAAGTGGGGACAGGAAATTCTCTTCAAGAACACACTCCAGATGTGACAATAGTGACAAGAAAAAGCTCCTCCCTAGGGAAAAAGCACAGATGTACCACAGGGAGGCCTAACTGCAGCGTGCTGCCCAGGGCTGACCCATCCCAAGACCAAATGCAGCTGCAGAAAACTGGCTGTAAGTTTTAAACCCAATAAGAATGTCCTATCCACAGTCATGTGAATAGGGCCAGCCTGGGCAGATGACAGCACACAGCCATTCAGGAGACTGTACACTGATCCCTGTACAAGCAACCACGGTAATTTACCAGCTGGGACACTGCAGTGGCAAGAACTTTCCATCTGGAGGAGTCCAGACTATGCTAAAGTCCGTTCTTTTATTCTGAGCTGAGTTATAATAACACAGAGCTGCACCAACTCCTTTTACCCTCAGATAACGCGCACTGCACTGCCGTATCAGAAATGGATGTGCTGTTCAGCTCTTTGATTTATTGGGGTAATATCCATTCAAGCTGATTGCAACCTACTGAAATGGCAAGTGCTGGACACACATTTAAATTTAACTATCTGTTGTGGCACAGTGATAAATTTAGACTGGCTCCAGGACCAGTGTTTGTCTCTATACGTCACTTCACAGCAATGCTGTACGCCACTGAAAACCTCCGGCAGTCCTTAAATTGCTGTTGTGTCACTTTTCCCCAAACTTAGCCTTTTGAAGAGCAGTGGAAAATCCTAGAGGTGCGAGGAAGTGTTGCTAACACTGTCTGGACACTCAGCACCATTGCTGCTGGCTTATCTTCCACTTTGCCTGCCCCAGTCAGAACCATCCCCACCATCTTTCTGTAAAATGCATACACACACACAAAGTAACAAAAACAAAATAAAAAGGCACCTAATGCTACAAAGCCAGTACCTACAGAAAGTCTAGATGGTTTGCAAGGCTGTCTGTTTACTAAAGTGAGCACCAGAGGCTCAGAGAGCTCCTTGCTGGGGATTTGCAAAATACTGCTTCTTCCCCTCCTCTGCAGCAGACAGCTGATTTCACACGGGTGGTTTTGGGGGGCAGTGTACTGAATTTACACCCTTCTTTGACTCAGATATGAACACCCTGAAATATTAATTTATCTTTAGACATTTGTCCCCAAATGCAAATTGTCTCCCCTGTGCAGCTCACAGAGCTATCAGAACACCATGTAAACAAATGTTCTCCATTATGAGGGCAACTAACCCCATCAAAAATAAATAAACCAACACAGATCCTGCACCTTACATTTCCTGCATGTGTTTTCACATATGCTAGTGCTCTGCATGTTTAAGCAACAAATAAATCAGTTCCTTCCACAAAAGTTCCAAAGTAGGAACACACTAATGGGAATTTACTCAGTTTGTGGTCTGTGCAGTCAAAGATCTGTAAGAAAAACTTCAATTTCTCGATTTCTCAGGTTTGCTCCTCTTGGGAAGCAGCAATACACAGCAATGAGACACATGGCAGCCAGGAATGCCAGGATGCTACCTGGGGCTCTTTTGTGCAAAACGCAAACACAGGCACCTCTGCTTGCTCCTACATCAGTCTGACCAGCTCAAAAATCACATAGGTATAGGAGAAAAGGGGATGACCTTGTGAAACTTTCCATCTCATACCACCTCAAGAACAGCGGACAAAACTCAAAACATCCCCTGTGAGATGTTCTGGATGATAGCTGGATGCCATTTTGCCTTTCAGACTGGAATTTCATGGGGGAGTGTCACTACAAAGATTTCCGTATGGGATACCTGCACACTGCTGTTGCAAGAGAACACGTATGTCAGTGCTATCACTACCTGCAACCAGACACACAAAAATTACAACATTTAGTAAGTAAGAAAATATATAATTTCGGGTTGCACTGAAAATATATTTGGTAGCAAAGTATTAGATGGGAGAATCCTCCTTAGAGCAGAGGTTCATGCAATGATGTATAACAGATACTGCCTGTTTTCCATAAAACCAGAATCCTTGTTCTGGCACTATCACCTCACCAAACCTTTCCTCCCAGCTGGTAGAACCCTTAACCCCAAGGTGTTTTCCTAGCAAAGAGGTGAGGAATAACATAAACAAAGAATGCTTTGTAGGAGGTGCAGTGTAGTAAGGGAATAAGACCAACCCACATTCAGGCTTTTCTCCACTGTGATTTGTCTGTGGTAGGTAAAGAAAACAGATGAGCAATCCCTGCCGCACTGCATCTCCCGCAGCAGCCCCGAGTGGCAGCCTCTCCACGCTTCACTCTCCACAGCAACGTGAGGCACCGTCCTTCGGCAGCGAGCGCCGCCTCTTTGGGATCATCAGGGGACGTGCCACTGCCACGGCAAGGTAAGCTACTGCTGGTTTTAATTCCTACTGGGTACAGCACCGAGACAGCGAGGATCAAATGGGCAGCGTCGGGCTCACAGGCAAACACGTGTGCAGTTCATTATCTCTGCAGAGATTCTCCACATCGTGCCTGAAAAATTATCCTCAGGACAGTCTGCCTTGCTAGGGTCTTCTGAATGTGTTTTTCTGCCAAAACAGCCCTGGTCTGCACCGGAGCAGGAGGAACACCCTTGGCACGAAGATTCGCCCCAATCTAGAGATTTCCCCTTATGGCTGAACAGTGAGCACCTTTCACAATGCCAAAGGAACCGCTACTGAGTGCTTCTTGAAAATCATCACTCAGACGAACTCTGAGAAGGGAAAGGACCCCACTGCAAGGTCTGCAGCTGCCAAGTGAGAGAAAGCAAAGCTCGGGGAGCAAAAGCAGCACCCATCACACAGCACAGGCAGGATATTCACACAGCCAAGCCCGAGGGATGAGATCCCACAGCAACCCCCTCCCAAACACCACACTGGCTTTTTTAGGGAGCACAGGGGGCACCTTCTTCCCTGGCATTAGGCAACAGCAGTGCCTGGGCTTTGCCCATGGGGAAAGATAGCATCAGGAGACGAGAGCTCAAGGTTATTACCTCCACTGGAAGGAGCAGGAAAGCCCTTCTGGAGATCCCCAAGTGGATGCTCCAACACTGATACTTGCAAAGAGCAGGTCAGCCCAGCCCAGCCCAGCTAACTGGTTTCCACCTGGCTGCTTTTATGAGCAGTTTGCCTCCCATAACTAAAGATAGGAACTATGCACAGATTTGTGAACAGTTGGCTTCCTGCTTTTTAAATTCATAAAAGAGTAAAAAGAAGAAGCCAATCACTTAGGAAGGAAAATGCCCTTTATACAGTCACTTAGGGAGAAAAAGAGCCTCTAAAATTTGAGCTACACAACTAGATGCTCCACAAGACAGTGTCCTACCAGTTCTGAGGGACCCCTGGGGTCTACTGCTGTTTATCACCAGCACCACCATCATCTGCTTCTGGCAGCAAGCAGCCCCTTGGTTGTGTCACTCTGGGCTCTCATGCAGGGCACCTCATCTCCTCTCTTTTGCACCCTCCTCTCCTCCCTTCACTTCCTCCCTTCTCTCTGGCTTACCCCCATAGCTTTTTTTCCTTCCCTCCCTCCTTCCCTCTACCAGCTAACATATTTCCCTCACCTAAACCCTGCTTTCTGTTCATTAGGAACATGGGAGTAGGTCCCCATCATGCTTTATTTACTTTAATTATATTATTTAGCAACCAGATGTCTTTGTAAGCTGTGAATTCTTCCATGCAGAATATATTCCTTGAAAATCAAGGGAGAAAAAGTTGCAACTCTGGCTGTGACTCAAGGAACTCAATTTGCTTCCATTGGTAGGTGCTTATTAAACACCTCCTTACTAAAGAAGCCTCCGGATAAACATATCAGTACATTTATTTTCATTGCTTATGGGGGCGTCTCAGTGAAAACAAGATTTGGAGAAGAAACCACAGCCTAAGATTTCAGTGCCATACCAAGAGGATGCCGTGGCCAATGATGCTAACAGCTACTGCAGGGAAGAGAGCTGCTATATATCATCAAAAACGACCACTGAATACTAACATTTTAAGTCAAATGAATATTGATCACATTTTTAATGCTGTCATTAAACCTCTTGAAGAGATTGTAATATCATTCCTCAGCTCCTGGAAAGCATCTACAGCCAGCAAAGTGATGTGCAGAGTGACCATCCCCAGCGCAGCACATACCTGGCTCAGGCAGGTGATTGCCCACCCATGCCCTCCAGGGAGGAAGAAGGAGCCCTGAGCACAGTGGGAGAAGAGCCCCTCTTTGCTAAGTGCTGATTTGGGTAATGGATAGAGGTGTTGGCAGTTATGGACACATTTCCCACCTGATGCACTCCATAGCTTCACAACGAGCTGAGCCTGTGGATATTCTCATTGCATTACTGCTTTCACAACAAACTGTCTTCTTTTTGTCCAGAGCTCAGACCTTGATGGCCTCAGCTCAGTTTCTTTAAGAGTTACTCTGTGCTTCCCAGGTTAAAAAATGAAGCTAATCCTAGGATTCAGCTTCAGACATGGTCAGGAGCAGCAGCTCTGTCTGCCAGGGCAAAAGCACACTGCTTGCACCAAGCACTGCCAGCACCCCATGGTTCTGAGCAGGATCAGCCACACCAGGGGCAGGTGAAGGGATCACAGAGTGGTTCTGAGCAGGATCAGCCACACCAGGGGCAGGTGAAGGGATCACAGAGTGGTTCTGAGCAGGATCAGCCACACCAGGGGCAGGTGAAGGGATCACAGAGTGGTTCTGAGCAGGATCAGCCACACCAGGGGCAGGTGAAGGGATCACAGAGTGGTTCTGAGCAGGATCAGCCACACCAGGGGCAGGTGAAGGGATCACAGAGTGGTTCTGAGTGGGGATCAGCCACACCAGGGGCAGGTGAAGGGATCACAGAGTGGTTCTGAGCAGGATCAGCCACACCAGGGGCACATGAAGGGATCACAGAGTGGTTCTGAGCAGGATCAGCCACACCAGGGGCAGGTGAAGGGATCAGAGTGCAGCATCCTCCACGCACTGACCAGGAGCCAGCTGCAGACAGGGCAGCACGTGGTGCTCAGGCGGCCCCTGCTCGCCCACAGAATCGGGCAGTGCGGGGCCATCAGACACAACAGGCTTTGAATGGCTGGGAAGAGAGGAGGAAAGCACCCAGCTGAAGAGATGATCAAAGGAAAAGGCAGCAGGGGACACCTGCAGCTGTGTGAGCACACAAGGCCTGGGAAGCACCTCAGAGCACTTGGCTCCCCAAGTCCAGCGCAGCTCCCTGCAGCAGCCTTGCTGGGCCTCTGTCAGGAGGCTTATTTACTAAAACCAGGGAAAAATACATCTCACACAACGTAATTTACTGCACAGTTTCACAGCTGTTCTAGAAAAACTCATCCTGGTGTCACTGTGATTACCAGCCATGACCTCTGTGGCTGTCTTTAGAGCTGGATGCTGTTTTGTGCTGTTTCATCCGTAATGGTAGCATGTGACAAATCAGTTGGCTCCTTTTTTTTTATTTAAAAATCCCAAAAGATAACATCCCACTATTCTTCCCCATCATTTAATAAATCAACACACAGGATGTGTATGATTATTAAATTACATCACATAATGATGCTTTTTTTTCCAGCACAGAAGGTAAAAATAAATACGACCCACAATTGCTGGCCAATCTCTCCCCTGCCTGGAGGTTTTCACAAGGCAGGAACCTGCACCCAGCAGCAAGGACTCCCTAACACACCAAAGAAATAATACACACCAGATCAGTGAACACTGATTTCCGGGGTTCCTCCTTGGCTGACACAAGCCCTGTTCCCCATTTCCCAGCAATCCAAGGAAGAGCAGCAGAGGGCTGCAAAACACTGCTTCCATTATCACCATCAGTCTCCCAGACCAGACCCTCGGGATCTTTAACTGCTGTGAGCACTCCCCTGGTAGCAGTGAGGAATCTGCTGAAAGAGGGGTTTGTGGGGGGCAGTCCCAGGGGTGCAGTCTGGGCAACAGAGAGCTCCAAAAGGCAGCAAGAGGGCACACAAAAAACCTCAGCTGGCTTCATCCCGTTGTGATGAAGGTCCACCAGGGATGTGTTTGGAGCAGGTACCATTATTCATCTCTCCATATTTCTCAGAATTCTTCCCCAGTCCCCAGCAGCTCACAGAGCAGAACCTCCTGAGCCACAGGTAGTTTCTCTCCATTTGATGACTCTGTGGAATCTTCTTCTATGAACGTGTTCCTTGCTGTATTTTAAAACGTGTCAAAGATTTGAGTGGTGTTTAAATGAACTTGGGAACTTGGGCTTAGAGCTGTCACCATCACAAATAAGTGATTGATTCCAGCAATGGGCAGGGCTTACTTCTGTTACAGATTAATTTGGACACCCCTCACTGCAGACAGACAAGCCAGTTTCCTTGAAGAGGTGGCTGGACTGGCGCCTTCCCTTGTTTGGGGCCAATTCCCCACTTTTGGCAAAAGCATCACCATGGAATCCAACCTCCCCCTGCTCTCCTCTCACAGCTCTTCACCCCTGGAAAGCTATAGGGCTTTTCCAGTGTGAGACAGGGAGACGGGGAAGGAGCCCTGACCACTGTGCCCGCTGCAGGTGCTCCACTGAAAAGCCATTTCCTTGGAGAGATCTGCACAGCTACATCCCCACACCTCTGCACGTGGCTGCTGCCAACCAACATTCCATTATGAGATCGGGAAAATGTCTGAACAGCACTTTGAATGTACCACTGAGTTGTACTTTTACCCATTTCAGTACAACACAACGACCACAGCACAAAACTCATCAGCAAGGCACCAGGCCAAAGAAACCCATCCCTAAATCTCTCCCTCTCTGCCCACTCCCTCCACTTTGCACCTTTGTTTGAATAATTTATTTATTAATTAAATGTATTTTTAATCACAGCCCATAGCCTGCCCGTTTCTGCATGCCAACAATAAAAGAGCCTTTTACTGGGCGAACACCACAGTGATTGAGGGCTTCAAAATCCTGTCCATTGTGTTTTTTATGCTGGTGCATCCTGCACTGAAGCCATGTGAGCAGGTGCACCTTTACCTCTCCTGCAGCATGGCAGCACGTGTCTGAGTGCCCATACACAGCAGGGTTCAGTAAAACAGCAGTAACAGCTCAGAGGGCTGCTGAGAGCCCTTCACTGTGAAGGCAAGCAGGTGAAGATGAGTGATGATACACAGAAAGGGGGGAGATTCCAGTTCGTGCTCCTGCTAAACTGCCCAGTGACCCATTTCTTAATGATTTAGAGGATCACAAACAGAGCTTGACTTTTTATACAGAAAATGCTTAGAACTGTTAAACTATGCACAGAGACTCTGAGGCGAAGGAGTCAGAGAAATCCCTGGGAACACCTTGAAGGAGGGCTGAGAAACCAGATCCTGAGCTGGAGCTGCTGTACCCCCAGCAGTCCCCCAAGGCCATCCCAGCACTGCTGCCTCTGCTCTCTTCCCAGGTACAGCCTCTTTTGCCCAAGAACCTTTACAAATGCACAAAATGCTCCTTCCCAGGTGTTTCCAACCGGACCTCCTATTTTTACCTATTAAAAACAACATAATGCACTTCTGTCTCAAGCCTCTCACCTCCTGTTACTAAAGCAGCCTCAGTCAGCACCCTCACAGGCTGGGACAGGCTGCTTTCGGGGGGTAAACACCATGGAAAAGAACTAAAAAAGCTGCTGAACAAATACTCATTCTCCCTTCATGTACTACATTTGTACTTCAAATTCCTATTGTATTTGTATTTAATTTTCTTCCTTTAAAACAAAGAAAATTAGAGAACCAACAAAACCAATTCTTTATTTTCCTGCAAAGGCAGCTACATCAGCTCCTCCAGCACTAGTTGGTCACCCCAGCTTATTACAGCAAAATGTGCTGTAGACATTTAACAGGGCCAGAAGCATTGTGTGGCTTCTTCCAGGATGGAAATGGGACCTGGACCACAAATGCAAGGCTGGGACACACCAGTCTAGGAATGCAGGGAGAGGTCAGTCCTTCTGGAGCACCTCAGCAGCTTTCAGCCTGATTCCAGTCCTACGTAAGCTCCAGGAAACATAAATATGATGGTTAACTTCCCAACACAGCTTCACACCTCCCTGCTGTTTCCCACCCCACAGATCAGAGGTGACAGAAGACACACTGAAAGAGGGGCCTGTGAATCACTCAGGCACAGATGGGCAGGATGTAAACGTTTTGTCTTATCTTGAAAGGTTTATCCAAGGGAGTTCACTCCAAGAAACAACCACCCTAATGTTGTACCCTTCCACCACCTCCCTGAATTTATCACTCTCCAATCAGCTGGAAGAGCAAAATCATTCTGTAGGTGTGCTGGGATGACATCACCTTAGCCAGGCCATTTTCATACTCTCTGTAGTCGCTCTCCCTTTGCTTAAAATGTGTCCAGCTGCTTCAGGGGCACAGTTTTACAGGCACAGGCTGCTCCATCAAACCACCCTCACAAGCATGCTAAATCCCAGGCTCCTGCTGGAGCTCTGTCCCAGGCACCAGCACACTGCCAGGCACACGGCTTTGCCATAAACCTTTGGGAAAAGCAATTCTTCATCTCTGATGGAAAACACCTTCATCCCTCCCCCCACTTTCTCTGATAATTCGATGTTGGACCATCACAAAGAACATTTTAGTATTTTATAGAGCAGCATAGAAATTCACAAGTTAAAAAAACCCTACCTTGGTGGCAGAGAGACCTCAGTTCAACAAGACTGGTTTAATATTTCCGTGCTTTTCTACCACAATGTTATCTTTTTCTGTTCTTTAAATGCACCCAACATTTAATTTCTAAGGACTAGGACAAGGTGAAGGACTTTCCCCTTCTACAAGCACCTTGATGGGCCATCAACGCTGAGGTGAGCAAGGCTGCTGGTGTTACCTGCAGGAGTTATTTAATCCATTTTGTAAAGGTTAGGACAAAATTAAGATCAAACTTCCATGCCCTCAACACTTCCTTTTGTCTTTTTTTTTAAAGGTATTTTCAAGAAATTATTGCTGTAATAAAGGAAAGGACAAATACATGTCAGTAGTGGAAAACAAATTTATATCCCTGCTGTGACAAATGGGCCGTGCCGGCTGTGTCCCTGGTCGGAGGGGACGCCCCGGCCCAGCCTCGCTTAATGGCAACTTCTCATCCTCTCCTGCCAGGCCAAGTTTCCATCTGGAGATTTGATATTTGCCTTCACGGCTGGTTCTTAATCAAATAGGGTACTTTTAGAACGAAATTACCGTGGCTGTATTACAGATATAAGACATCTCACTTCAAGGGCATAAGCCAACCATTAAATGATGGACATTAGAAAGAAACTTTTCCTTGTGAGCAAGTTATTACATCCGGACGGTGCCGCTCTCATTTCTGACAGAGAACAACACTTTTGCCCCACACTGTCCATCTCCTGCACACCTGCATCCTACCTGGCCCTATCTTGTTTTCCACAGGGGAGGTGTCTGCAAGCCCCAGGCCCCTGACCTCCCCTGCAAGGCCTTTCCCCTTGCAGAAAAGAAAGTGGGGGTCACCACAAGGACCATGGTAGAGGACAGGACTATTGATATTTAGCAGCTGCCCAAAGAGGCTGGGGCTCTCCAGCCCTGACCCAAGGAAGCCCCAAAATCTTCGCCACTGCCTTCAGCCACATCAGGATCACCTTCGTTTCTGGACTTTGGAGGCAGCTGTTCTCCATTCCCGGGGATGTGCCGCGGTTTGAGAGGGTTCTGCTCCCTGGAGAGCCCTAGTGCAGCCAGGGGCCACAGGTCTTCACTGCAGCAACTGGTCAGGATCGCCAAACCACCCGAAACTCGCCCAGCACCCCGTGTGCCCACCACGGGATGGACCTGCTGCACAGCACCCAGAACTGCTCTGGCTGGGGAAGATTTTCCAAGATCAGGCAAGGAAGAGAGACCCCTTCCCCAGCACTAACTCCATCCAAAATACCTTGGAAGCCCCCTGCTGGGACAGGCTGCAGATGAACACGGTCCTGTTGCATGCACAAGGTAAAAGGAATAGTTCAGCTGAGGAGGCAGAGACTGAGCTGTACAAGATCAACTTAAGAGCCATCATTTTTAGTGGCATTTCTGTGGTTACTTTCAAATTATCTATTATTCCAAGTTTTCTTTTCCTCCCAGCTTGAAGATAATTCAAAAATAACTTGATTACACACAATTCCCATCAGTGACAACAGTACTGAAGTAAAAAAAAAAATGTTTTCCTTGTTACTGTCTAGTGCTCCATTTTCTGATTTGATTTTTTCATGCATTTAATATAGCTTGTTAAGTAGCAATATAATCAAGAATGGCAAGTACGAAGACCAGTTTTACAGCAATTAAATCATCTCTAAAGAAACCAGCAATAAAAAGAGTTGGAAAGAAAATCTGATCCTGCTGGAAATCCTTTTGTTTTAAAAAGGATGGACTTGTTAGAAAGGGAGCTGATTAAATCAGCTGAGGCAATGTATAAAATAATTGAGTGGGGGGAGAATTGGGCTGGTTAATTGTTGTGCTGTAAACATTATTACTGCAAACCTAAGTATTTGCCGAGATTATGGCTGGGTGTTTGTTCTTCCAGCAATGAATCTACGAGATTTCTGTCTGAAATAACAGGTGTATATAATAAACATATACAATAAATAAATAAATAAATTAAATATATATGTGTGTATGTGTGTGTGTATACAGACACATGAAATATATGACATATAGCAAGTTATATATGTTTGACATTAGAAAAGTATTCCTTTCTAAAAGCTTTAAAAGTAGACATCCTGAGTCAGGCAAGTAAATCCTTAACAGGTATTAAAATTCTTAAACATTGCAAAATTCAGACACAATGCATCTCTTTCACTTTTTTCAGCAACAGATGTATTGGGAAACTATTTTGACTGGGCAGGCTCTATGTGTACTCACATTTTTACACAGATAAATGTATACACACACATATACATTTACATATACATTGCACACAGACACTGAATCACTGCATTAATTTTAGGGATCTTCAAAAGAAGGAAACATAAAAAGATGCAGACATTGAAAATCACAGATGACACAAAAAAGGCTGACAAAAGAAGGATATCATCCTTTCCCATATTTTGCATGGAACTTCCAGGTCTACAGCTCCATAACTCCTTTTGGCAAGGGGAGAGGAAAAGCTGGGAAGCAAGAAGAAGGGAAAAGCTCAAACTGAGAGCAAGGAAAAAACCATTTAAAATAAAGGAGAGCAGCAGGAGGATTAGGGAAGCACTACAAGGTTTCCCACAGCTTCCTTCTCTCTGGAATTCCTCTACAAAGCTAGTGTCAATTTTTCTCATTATAGCATCGCTTCCACTGCATGGCCTCCTCTCTTGGTTTTCTGTACTGCAACACCTTTTCCCAAATGGAGTGGTTCCCAAAGGAACTCCAGTAGATTCGCAACGTGGGAGTTAATAAGAGAGGCCAGCGCTGTGGGCAGCACTGCTCAGATGCGGGGGCAATTGTGCCAGTGACAGCCAAGCAGTCACTTCTTTAGCAAAACATAAATAATCCGTGTGTGTGTGTGTGTGTGTGTCCATGAGAGCACAGCCTGCGGTTCCCCACACGCCAGTGACTCTCTGGAGGTGCAGGGACCACGCTGGCACCAAAGAACCAAGCAGGGATGCTCCCAGGATGCTGGGGGTGCTCACCCTGTGCCTCAAAGTTGCCTCTGACGAGTTGTCATTTGCACACTCACTCCTGCTCTCTGTCTAGCTCGGTCATTAGCGTCAAAAATACTGCCCGGAGGATAGGAAAAAGGGCTTATAAGGAAAACAAACACATCTTTGTTTGCTCTGAAAGTGGAAACTGTAGGATTAAAGGTATCTGTACGAAAAGTAGTATTACAGATGAACCAGAAGCTGGTTTGTTTTTTAAATCAAAGGAGTGAAGACCCAAAGGTGTGCACTGTGCCCCATTAATCGACCAGCCATTTGAACACCCTAATCCTTTACTTTGTTCCCCCCCTTTCTTTCGTTCTCCTGCCCTCATTACTCACTGCCTTTTCATAAGCAGCCATCTTCACCTACAGCACAAAGCTCCTTTCCCACTGATGGAAATATTCACCTTGCGACTTCATGCTGCTCCTGGTTAGCTGCAAAGATACTTCTGGGCCTAAAATCTGGATAACTGCAGAAGACCAAAGCGGATGAGCAAACACTGCCTTGGATTACATGGACTGGCTCATCCTCAGACATACTGGAATCCAGCAGCGACTGGGAACCTTCGGCAAAATTACTCGAGTCCCCATCACCATTTGACTGGCATAATGTTGTCTTCAAGGTCATCAAGGCCTGCAACCCTTCCAGGGAGAGGAAAGAGGAGCCCCAGGTTCAAAGGTGAAGCTATGAAGCTGTTACTCCCATTTGGTGACTGCTGCCTCCTTTCCCCGCACCTTGTTAATTTGGTTATTCCCCCTTCAGTCCCATCACAGTGAGATGCTAACAGGCTGCCAAATAAACCCCTTGGAAAACATAAGGATGTTACATGCTTCGTGATTCCTAAAGAGAACATCTAGCGCCGTGTTAAGGATTTTACAGAGTTCCGTTTAACTCTCCTGCACTGGCATGAACGCTGGCTCCACACAAAGCGGTGCCTCTGCCGTCTGCAGCCTCCCCTCAACCTCCACTGCTCCTTCCCAGCCCAGGGCAGCTCAGGATGCCTGCGGGGAACAGGCCAAGGGCTGCTCCTGCCAGGTGCTGCCTGAAATTCCAAATGTCCTCAGATTTTTGGGCTGCTTTGGGAGCCAGGCATCTTGAAGGACAGAAAAACAAGCCCTTCCCTGAACTCAGAAACAACGCTTTCAAACTGCTACTATTATTTTTTGATAAACTAAGATTGTTCAAAATGGCACAAATATTTAAGAGGCGGTGACACTAATTTATGCAAAAGTCAACAATGTAATTGTAATATTCATTTCCACCTCAGGTCAATTTTCAGGGTGGTATTGGCAACTGATATGGATTGAATGGGAAACGTCTGGTGGCAAAATCCAGAGAGGGGCTCAGGAAATGGGACGACTGCAAAGAGACTTTCTCAGTTCTGCTGCCGAGGCGAAGGCACACACCATCACCACCCAGCCACATTCCTGTGCACAGGCTCTCCCAAAAACAAGGACTGTTTTCCCGATCCAAACTCAACCCAAGGAGAGAGAAACAAATGTTGTCAATGTGGTACAGTGACAACCCCAAAACAAGCCCTCAGAGAGATGCACAACTGGGTAAGGATCACTGGTGGCAGTGGCAGGAGAAAATTGAAGGCAAGAAATTTTGCTGTTTTTTAACCACCACTACATTCTCTCCTCTTCCCAATCTCTTTCTGACACTGAAATACATCCTGGTATTTATCCTGGTAACCTCGATAAAACCTCCTGCCACAGAGCTGGCTGACAACTAAAAGTTTACTCAAAGCACTTACCAATTTTTCATGTGAAGCGGAGGAATGGAACAAATCACCATTTCTGTGTGTTTCTGCTGTAAAACCCACAATTCCTTCAATCAATAATAAAAAGCTGGGTGGAAGCACAGAATGTTTCTGACCTAAAAAATTCTACTCAGTTACCTCTTTCTGCTCTGCTGGATCTAAAACCAAGTGCACACCTTGCATGAGAAGCATGGGGTACCAGCGTAAAACCTGGCAAAGGGAAATTCTTACACTGCTTCAGGAAAAAGTGCCTTTCTCACTCCATCACTGCATCTGTGAGGTGCAGTGTCAGAGCATGAACAAACCCCACAAAAATGCCCTGTGATGATGACTGTCTCTTCCTGGGGAGATTTAATGAAAACAACTCTTTCTTCTGTATGTAAAAAAAATCAACTAAATGATAGCTAATTCCCGTAATAGCTGCTATAATGGAGAAGGAAAACAGCAACAAGTTACATTAGTGTTCCAGATGGGTTTTTAAGCCTTTTTTTTCCCTAAGAATTACCCTCCAAGGACCCCAGATAACCGAACAAACAGCATTAGACAGAACAGGGACATAGAAAAGACCTCAAACCTGGCCACAATGAAGGAAGATTGCCACTACATTCATAACTCTTTAATAAAAAAGGTTGCTGGAAAAAGAAGTCCTGATGCTTTTTGTTGAACAAAAGACAGTTTGTCATTAGTGCATTGCAGACAAGGTTGAAGAACACTTTGGCCATTTGAAATTCTGGACTCTGAAGTATTTTATTACCAAGGTTAGTGAAAGCTTGGATGAATCAATATTCTTTGTGCATCCACTGCACAGTTCAAAGCTGCCTGTCTGCTGATTTCATGGCTGCACATATGTCTGTCAAGAACTCTAAAAGCTGTATGGGAAAAATGTACATTTGTAGAAAACAATACCAAAAAAAATTAAGTCTGCATTAGTTTATCCTTTCTTTCCCCCCTCAATTTTCTGTTTTCTTCCAAATCCATCCCAAATATTCCTACAGCACTCTCTTTGTGTATCCAACAGTTTCCATGTATCTAACAGTTTGCTTCCTTATAACACAGAATATTGAGCATTTATCACTCATTTCAAGACAGCAAAATCTATTCACTTATAACACAAATTGCCTGAAAGTCACCAAGAGTCCTGCAAAGTGATGTACAGGGCTGCTCTGGCATTAACAGCAGTAAAAAGAACCTTCTTGGCAGATTCATTCAAATCATCAGTATCTACTATGCTTGTTGATCGGAGCATCCCCTCAAAGCCCTCTGACTTTAGACTTTTTCTAAGTTACCCTCCTCAGGTTAAAAGCTATTGAGGTATACATTTCATACAGGCACGGAAATTTAAGGTCAAGAATGACTGCACCTAAAAAATGTGAACTTTTGGGATTCCCAGCTGAGAAGAGAAAGCAGATCTTGTGGATGACACAAGATGGTAAAATTAGAACAGCTGCAGTGGTAACAAAATGGGCAATTAAATGAGCTTTAATCCTTCCAAGGTAACTTAATAGGACCTGTGTAAATGTTACACTGGGATTCAGCTCAGCAACTATGCCAGCAAAACACAGCTTTGATTAATTATGAGAATGAGTTAATCAGTCTGGTGTCATTCATAAGGAAAAAATGGACATGGGAACACAGACACCTACTCTGCTCTGCAGCAGTTCCACTCCAGAGCAGGCTCCTACATCGCCATTTTCGGGTGATGTCAGTGTTAGCTCAGTGTGCCTTAAAAAGAGCTTCATTTTCCTGCTCCCCAGGTACACAGTAAAACTCCTGACAACTTTCACACCTTGAAAATCAAGTCAGTTATGGACTTGTATAACAGAAACAGGATCAGTATTCAGAGTTTCCGAGCTTTCCGTTTCCTGGGGCGAAGTCTGAAGCTCAGTCTCAGCCTTTCACTGAAGCAGGACTTAAAGGTGTTAAAAAACAAAGCAGAAAACACGTTGCTTTACTTCCCTCTCCTTAGCAAAGCACAGGAATTAATGACTGTGCTTACAATACACTAAAAGGAAGCTGAATTGTTTAGGCAAACACAAGACCTAGCTACGGAGACTTTAGAAAGGACACAATCAGCAGTTCATCATCTCAGACTGTTCAGAAAGCCCAATACTGGTCACTGGGGTATTCCAGCAGAGACTGGAATTAGCAGAACAGGATTTGTGTCTTCAGCTAGATTTTAATTGCACCAACAGACACTGTAAACATTTCACCACCTGAGCGTGACCTTGGTCAGCTGCACTGAAGCTCACGACGTGTCTTTGCTTATTAATAACACCAGTGCAAGGTCTGGGACCGGCCCGACAGTCCCCACTGCACGCCTCGGCCAACAACCCTAAAGCCATCCATCACTTATGGCAGAGCATAAAAGCCGGGCTCGTTTTTGTCAGGAGACTATCCAGCACAACATCCTGATAATGTGTCTGTAACGCTTTCTGAGGGGTCATTTTGGCCTGGACACATCTCCAGCTCTGCCTTCTCCACAGCGAGCAGCAGGGCCCCGAGCAAAGCTCGCATCGGCCTCACTTTGCGCCAGGGCTGGACCGGATGATGTCCATCCTCCCTGGGTGGGGCACCCAAGCTAAGCTGGCCACATCATGAGAGCAGGTCTGCAGGGGAGGAAGGAGGGAGGTGACCCCTGCCTGAAGAGCCACCCACAGTCCTGGAGGAAGGCACAGCTCTGGCTGCAGCTGGAATACTCAGGCTGCTCTCCCCATCACACACTGCTCGTGCAACTGCAGCCTCCATCAAGTGCTGTTTTGACAGCTTAAAATGAGGGACACCATTCCTCATGAAGGAATTCAAGCTGTACCCACTGACTCAAAACTACCTCGTTCACACTCTGCCTCTGCCAATCTTAGCAGTCTGCCTACGCTTTAGGAATAAAGGGGGAAATTAAGGTAGTGTGACATGGTAGGATATTTTTGAATATTAAATTTATGACACATTGTTGATTCATTTATAATTCATCACAAATTGCAATGCAAATATTTGGCTAAAGTGCAATGATGTTGGGAAAGAGAAGGGTTTTTTTGTTCTTCTTCTTCTTCCCCTTCTTTAAACAGAGACCAGAAATAAGACACCCCGCTTAGTCTGGGAGTGAGCCCACCTCAGGGCAGACACAAAGGACAGCCAAGTGCCAAATCCTGTGGACTGAGGGTAAGAACTAGAGGGGAAGAATCCCTCCCAAGTAAGAAGGATTCAGAAAATAAATGTAACTGCTGTATATCATTACAAATGGGCCAATGCCTTCACACATCCATGCATGCCATTAGGACAGAAGAACTAATTTGCTGAAATATCCTATGAAATTGGTGTATGGCTAAGCAAGGTGAAAAAAATACAGTTGGTCAAACAAATATATATTTATATCTAATTTTAATTCTAAAATTATTTTTTTCCCTGCTATTTCATTCCCTCGAGTCAGTCATCCAGACATTTACGTAGTTGGTTTAGCAGGAAGCTCAGGCTTGAATGAAGCAAGAAAGCTTCACCGGAGTGTTGCTGAAAGGCATTTTCCAGACTACAGAGGCTCAAAGGTGGGCAGAGGGAGCTTGTTTTCTGTCTTGAGAGATCAACACCTGCTAGCAAAATTTGTGGCACTATTATCTGCAGCCTACAGAGACCTCCAGCGACACCGACCACCAAGCCGAAACGGAACTAGTTATAATCCCCTCTCCCCTAAGGAACTGTATCCTTTGGTTTTTAAGCTCCTGTAAGTTAGATTTTGTTTAATTATGATTACTATCACTCTCTGTTATGCTTTGGTTCTGTTGAGGTGATGCAAAGAAAGAACAGTAATGACTTGAAAAACAGATAACATCTAAAAAAAGGTCTGTCTTAGAGGTCTACTGGCTCACTTGCAGGTCCAGTTGCACTAGGTAGGAAAATACAGGGAACAAAGCATAAGGCAAACATATACAAATTCTTTTCTTACACAAAGAAATACGGAAATTCTACACACACCACCCTTATCTTGAAGCAGTTGTCACAGCCTAACTTGTGGCTGAGATGGAGAAGATATTCAGGGACACAGCTATGATTAAGCATTTGAAGAAATTACTAAGAGATCACCAGACATCACTCACACTAAACTCTTATTTAAAATGTCTGATGGGAAATGTCTCTCCATCAACAGAATAAAGCAGATTCAGACAGTGTTAGTGAGAGACAGCCACAGCTGGAATATTTCACTGTGTGTGCTGAGCCTGCAAGGGCAAATGTACGGCCAGCACGGAGAGCAGAGCTGAGACCACCTGGGCTGAATGTGGCCACAGGAGCTGCGGCTCGGATCGCGTCTGGACGACAGCGGGACTGTGCCACTGAACCTTTGCCAGTGGGAGAAGGCTCCTCCAGCCAGGGGGAAACGGCAGCAGGAGAGAGCAGAGGGGAGCCCTGATTGATTTTCAAAGCCTTGCCCAGGTGCTCCAGCTCTTTCTGACAGGCATTGCCCGGAGGAGTCCACACCAGCTGTAACCGCAGTGAACCACCAAGGAGAAACCATCCCAGTTTTGCTTCAGACTGGAAAGTCAGTCTTTTTTTTTATCATGCATTCTTAAACAAATAACACTCTTAATTCAACAAAATCAGTTTCAGATGCTGAGAAACTAGTTCTTCTACCAAACACTAAACAGATGAGATGAAAGCTCCACTGATCTCATCGCAAAAAGCTCCCACGAATTTAACAGGGCCAGGATTTCCCTTCCTGTATTTCCAATATTACCATATTACTGTGGTGTGCAGAATGGATTACACCAGCCTTGCTAATTCGGGCAGGCTCTGAATAGCAGCGAGGCCAGCCAACGAGCCAGTGCCTTTTATTCCTGCACTGTCGCTTCCTTAGTATGCGCCCGAGCACGCGTGGCACGGAGCATCGGCCTTTTCTTCGCGCTTCCGCGCGGGGCACGGCTGTTGCGGCAGCCCCGGCTGCGTGCCC
Source organism: Pardalotus punctatus (assembly GCA_013400915.1). Taxonomy (NCBI): domain Eukaryota; kingdom Metazoa; phylum Chordata; class Aves; order Passeriformes; family Pardalotidae; genus Pardalotus; species Pardalotus punctatus. The sequence goes on along the minus strand of VZTX01004072.1, from coordinate 273,409 downwards.
CCCAATGAAGGCTGCCTTCATTCAGAGGGGCACACAGGTGTCCCCCCTGCCCGCCAGCAAGGCCAGCAGCTGTGCCGACGACAGCCAAAAACCCGCGCTCCCAAAGTGGGCACCCTCGTGCCGGAGGGGCCGCTCGGCACGGCCAGAACCCATCGCCTTGCCAGCCCCCAAAAGTGCATCGAGCTCCCAGGGATGCTCAGGAGGATCAGGAGAGGCCTGGCAGCGGCTGGATGCTGGCAGAGGACAATAATCTGTGTATCTGCGTGCGTCTGCAGCCCAGCTAGCGCAGCCCTTGGTTATGGGAGAGGCACTTGGTGCTGCTTGTGGTTAACCCAGCCCGTTCAATGCCTTCCCTGCCAACTATGTTATTGCATCACAGTACTGACTTTGGGGTAGTTTTCTCAGGGTGGACCAACAAACCAAAAAATAATTTAATTCCTCTCATTTATTATTGAGAATAATAAAGCTGAATCTGAATCTTATTTTCATAAGCACCTTAGCTGGTGGAACAAAATACCTCCTGTTTCCTGAGTGTTTGTCAATGGTTTAGTCCTACGCGTGGCCAAAGTTCCTTTCTGGAAGATAAATGCATGTGCTGGCACACACATGCTTAGACACGCTCAGGCAGTGCCAATGCCCCTTTGCAGCAGATCATCTGCTAAGAAAATAAAGCATTCAATAGGTAATGGCCCAACAGCCCAGATATCTCCTGCAGAAACCATGCGAAGCATAAACCTCGTGCCATGTATTTGGCTCAAAAGAGACAGTGCCTTCTTTTTATATATATACACACACATATACATAAAAATATACATAAAATACGCTTCTGGCTATACAAATATTACTCCCATTTTTAAAGTAACGCTCAAATAAGGAATATTTGCTTTTGCCTACAATTACTTGTCGGGGTTTTTTTTCCCCCACAGAATGACAGATGATACTGTCTTTTCAAAGTGACAGAACAAAAGAGATTACAGTGATAATCAGGTTACCTTAGATAGAAAGGAACGAGAGATTCAGAGCTACTCCTCTGCCCAACAATCCTCAGACTTCATATTTTCATCTGCTGGGTGAGCACTATCTCTGTAAGGTTTATTTAAACATATCACTTTCCCACTAAAGCATTTTCTGGCTCCTTAAACTTCCTCTAAGGATTTTCAGCTAAAAACAGGTTACAGTTTCAAAACACAGTCATAACAGAAATTGGAGAGGATATATCACGGTAATTGTGTTTACCTTATAATGAAAGAAAATAAGGAATATTCCACCTACTTGAACTAGAATTTAAAGAATGAACAAAAAACCAAAGGAAAACCACTAAGAGGAAATGAAACAATGTCAGTCCATCCCCAGCCAGCCTATAACGAACCACTGCAATAATTATCCTACGACAAAGCCAGCAGCAGAGATTTATGTTCCTGGGGTGTACCCAGAGTCCACAGACCTTTGAGCCATGCAGAAGGGAAGTGCCAAAATCTGGAGTGAGCACAATGATGCAGCTCCAGTCCCCCAGCCACAGCGTGGTTTTCCTTTCCCATGCTGCAGGTGAAGACCTCCAAGCTCAATACTCCACGTTTCACCCAGCTGGGCTTTTACCTCCCACCCCGCCCCTGCATTTTTAATGTTCTGCATGGAAGACAAACCACGGCTTGTGCCACAAGTTCCTCTTTTGAGGATGAGAAGGGGACAGTGTTGGAGCAGCTCTGAAGTCCTGTAGGATTGGGTTAAAGCCCCAGAGGCACAGAGGGCTCAAATAAAAGCACATACCCACCATATCCCCCAGGCCTTTTGCTCAGTGTGTCCAACAAAATTCTTTCACAGACAGCAAAGAAAATGCAAAGAAGTAAGAAAACCCTATTTTTTACATCATCTTTCAGCAGCTAAAGCCTGGATTTAACACCAAACTAGGATCACTTTCAGGCTGGGGAGGATCTGGCCTTTTCAAGCCGCTGCTTTCATCAGCTCAGCCACAGTGCTCAGCAGTCAACAAACACATTGCTAAGATGGGAGCTCTTTGCTATCATACAATTAAAAACATTATCAGGCAACAGGGGAGCTGTTTGCCTGCATCCTCACCACCAAAACCCATTCCTAAGGAACACTGCAGACCTGGCGAGGCTTGCTCCCCTGCCTCTGACTTGTAAAGGACCTGTCCTCACAGGTGGATTCCTAGGACACGCTTGCAGGATTGAGGGCCAGAACAAGTCTTTGCATATTCAAGATCTAGGTCAAATTCAGATCTCAAAAGTATGTTTAATCTGCCAAATCAGAATTAACAAAAAGGAAAGGCTTTCCAGATATAACACCAGCTCAGGCTAACAAACAGGTAGTGTTTAACAGTGATACCCAGGTAAATTTCAGTATTGTAGGACTGATTTAAAACACTGGGTGAATTAATAATTATTGGAATTGCTACCATTTCAAAATGGGTATATTTCAAAATAATTTAAAAGCGGGCAAGTATTAAGTTAGAAATCTTAAAATGGAGTGGGAGCTATCTGACACCAAAACAGCAAGCCAGAGCCATAATCCCAACACTAAAACACACACGTGGGTGAACCTCAGGGCATCTCTCTTTGGCCCATCAGGCAGCAGCTCTCTGGGAAGGGCCTTTCACCCACTCTTTTATATATGGAGATGGGCATGAGGAACATGGAGCTCAGAGCTGGAGGAAACCAAGTCTTCAGTTCATCTTTTATTCTCCTTTTTCTCTCTAAAACATGTGATGCCAGCTTCCATTTTTTAGTTTACCCTTTGTTCAATTCATGAGCACCATATTTGCATTGAGAAAGGCTCCATGAATGTCAGCATTAGAAATGTAACTTGAAGTATTTAAGCTGTGGTCTAGTCTGAAAAACAACTCCAAGGAAAGTGTCCCAGGCCTGCCCAGCTCAAGTCTGCAGCTCTAAATCAGACCATGCTGGGAACCCAAAAAAATTTCTTTTTCCTTTGCTGGAAGTGCCGATTCCTCAAAACCCAGCCACATCGGGCTTGAGGAAAGCTTAGGCAGAAAAAGACCATCATTTTGATACCTTTGATAGCCAAGAAACATTGTGGGGTAAGACCAGCTTACCTGGGTTACGGGTGTGAGACGCAGACAGAATGAGGTGGGTGAGACAACCCCTAAGCCGTGTGTTCCCTGTGCTGTTGGGATGCTCATTCCCAAATCCTAGAGGATTAACAAATGGCTGTGAGCACTGGAATTACCAGCACTCTTTGTTCCAGAGGGTGAACCATCTGCCCTAATAAAACCTCTCCCCTTCACGTGGCAGCTGCTTTTGAAGCCTACAGTGAGCATAGGGCAGTTCTCTAAAGGCAACCTACAGCGATTTCCAAACAAAACATACAACCAAGGTTCACTCCATCATCTGAAAAACACTGCATCAGATGGAGCCAAACGACCAAAAAATTATTTCTTATTGAATTTCATTTTACATTTCTTCACATGGCAATTAAAAAGCTTATGGCCAAAGATATAGGAAGCAATAAAAATGATGCATACGAAAAGATCTTACTGAACTTAATGCTGCATGAAATTATCCAACGGGCCCCTTTAAATACTTTGCTATAAAAATACACACCATAAAAGCGTGTTTCACTGCTCTTTGTTTAATAGTTGAGTTAATTAAGAAAAAAGACAGTATTTTCACAGATTAAAGAAAAAACAAAAAAACTCAAGGATTTACATTCTCAGAGAGTTCCTAGACGTACAGCTCACTGAGAGCAGCAGCACTAGGCACGAATGTAGAAGACCAGGGACTCATTTCTCTTTTTTAATTCCCTGGAACCAGCCTTTTCAAAGCAATACGAAATACTACAGGAGTCATATTTCTATTCTGATTGACTTTTCATTTTACCAGGCTCAACATGTTTAAACCACTATCTTGACGCGACCTGAAATATTCCAGGGTTATGGTTATTTTATAAATGATTATCAAGAGCAAATTTACAAATTAATCCTAAAGTAG
>VZTX01004072.1:202410-269348 GCA_013400915.1 Pardalotus punctatus | reverse complement strand
AAAAAAAAAAAAAAGACGAAAAAAAGACTGCTGAATAATTTCAGCGACGCTTCCCAATGTTTGCACAATTCTTTGTTTAATTCCCACTAGCCAAACGCCTCTGCTGGCACGGAGAGCTGGAGACGTAGCACTGCATATTCTGGCCAATTAAAGAGTTAGAAGTTTTTTTTTTCTTTAACCTAATCTTATTAACTCTTCCAGTGCTGACACAAAGACATCTGTTCCCATTAAACTTTCCATTTTAAAAGTTAATGGGACGTTCTTCAAGCTACCCACTGCTGACCCACTGCATTCAGGGACGGACCCAGAGCACCCATCGATGTCGCACCACGTGTATTTTGACAGCAATGGTTGTAACTAATTTCTTACCTTGCACCATGTCACAGCCCCATGCTAATTCTCCTCCCTGCCATTTGAAATGCATCCCCTCCTCCTGAGGAGATCAGCCAAGAGAGCATCTGAGATGAAGCAAACAATATTTCTAAAATTCAGCAGGAGAGAATTGGATGCAAAATAATTTTTTAAAAAGCAAATTAAAGCAGAAGAACCTGAGTTTTGCCTACCAAGCACTTCAGCAGCAATTTCAGATGTGGTCAAAAGCTGTCAAATATGTTAATCTTAATTTCTTTTACCTTGCAGTTGATAGAATGCTAAAGCGGAACTTTTTAAATATTGTTGGTATCATTCCCCACTTCACTGTATGCCCAACCTACCTGTTTGGTTTTATTTTAAAGTATGTGCTTTTCCATTGTACTTTTTTTCTTCCCCCACTAGGACAAGGAAAGAAAATAATGCTGAGGATACTTATTTTCTAAAATACTCTAATGAAGTCAGTGGAGACTCCAGGAGCTCAATGCCATAAATAGAGAAAAGAAACAGAACATATCAATCAAACCAGCCCAGCTTGAATTGCATCTATAACAAAAACAAGGAAGGAAACAACAGCCTTTTCAGCAGGGGAATAACAGAGAAAATATTGACTTGTTAAAGAGAAACTATGGGCATACTTTGAGCTCTGAGGAGGCTGTAATTGTTTCTAAATAAAGCTAAAAGTCCAACACCATGGTCAGCCTGCTCCTGGAAGGATTCGAGCTGCTGCACCAGAAACAACAGGTGGGATTTTTATCTTCTTTTTTTTTTTGTAAAACAAAAATATCAACACCCACTAATTTTCAAAAGGCAGTACAAGGTGTGGATGCTGATACTCCTTTTTCAGCCACAGGAACACTTCTGTATTTATATCACACTTCATTTCTGTTTTTCCTAAGTTTTCAGATGGCATCAAATGAGTCTGAAGTATAAGTAGAGCTGTGGCACAGCCCCAGGAGCATTTCCAGCGGCCCAAGCACCTCCCCAGTCATGCCCTGGTAGGAGCTTGGGTGGAAGAGCAGCAGCACAAAGACCCACAAGTAGCATTCCCGGGTGGCATCGGCACCGCACCGCTGGGGAACGTGGATGCTCCTTCCTTCCTACAGCAATGCTTCCAGGGTACTTACACAGGCAGCATCCACAGCCGCCTCTCTAACGAATCTGGTTCGCTTTTCGGCACGGACTGTGTTAATTACCTTTAGAAAAACTGCTGTGGGCCTTCCTTCCCTTCCCGACACCATCCCTCCTGCTCAGCACCAGGCTCCTGCAGCCACGTGCCAGCCGAGAGGCAGAAAACCCTCTCCTTTCCTGAGTGGTTATTATAATTCTCCTTGTTACAATGAAATCCTTTCTGTGATTAAATTTCAATCTGAGCAGGCTGATTTTCTCATTTGCAGAGATTTTATTAGTTTGTGGGAATGTCCGCTTCCCCTCCTTTGAATTTATTCTTAAATTACTCTTCCTTTTTTCTTTTTTTTTCCCCCTCCAAAATCCCTCTCTTTCAAGTGACATTTGCCAACATTAGTCTGATTTAAGACCTTTTATCCAACCCATTGCCTTTTACTTAACTATATTGCTTCCAAGACCACTGGGATCTCCAGGCATTAATCATTAGCATTCATGCTGGAGCTGACTTTAGGCAATGAGTTACCACGTCTTTGGGGACCTGTGCACCACTAGCTGAAATGCTCTGAACAGTCTGCCCTGGTAAATTAAAGAAAACTCTCTCCCCATGTCCATCCCTCTTCTGAGAGCTCCTGCTCTGCAGCACCGAACACCAGCTCCAGGGCTGAGCCCAGCACAGCCCATAACCCAACCCTCTCATCCCTTAATTTAGGCTGAACTTCCACGCCATCGGTCAAGGGAAGAGAGGTCCATGGTCCAAGCTCAACACTACATCTTGAAAAAACAGGCCAGACCCATTTGGCTTGGCCAAATCAGTCAGCTGTGGTGGTCTCCCATTCACCAGCAGGCCTAAAGCTGGATCGTCCTGGTTGGAGACCACGCAGAAGTCAATGAGCTGCAAAAGCCCCCACACCCTCAGCTAGAGGGGCCACACCCTGCAGATGCCTGAGAAATTTCTAAAATTTGTCTGAATAAATAACACAACAAAGAGCCCCCGATGAATGAAAAACACAACAAGGAAACCAACTCTCAGCACACCTAAGAAAGCCCACCTTGCACTCAGTGTGAGGGTCGCTGCCCGAGCACAACCTCTGTGCAGCAGGAGCACAGCCTGGAGCTCCTGCCCTTCCCAAATGCTCTCCCTACTCTGCATCTGAGGCCACTGCTTGCAGCACAGCAGCTCCCACACACCTATAAACTCCTATCAGTGAGAATCTGCAAAAGAGCCTCATCTTTAGCCAAAGGGGTACTTTGCATTTTGCAGAACCGCCTTAACCCCGTCACCTGGCACAACTCAGGGTGCACTCAGCCCATTGGAGACACTCCATATTAAAATACCGCATCATTGGCTTTTCAAAGCACATGGAAACTTTCTTCTGCTTATTTTGGGTAGCACTGGGAAATAAAATGGGAATAACACACTTCAGCATTAGCTTCACTTAAATTCAGTGATGTCCCCTCAAAGTAGCCATGTCCTCGCTTTCAGTTTTAAACTGCATTTTACATAAATCCCAACCACAGAGGCTATTTAAGTCTACATTGCCTTCCGGGTGTCCAGGAACACCCCAGGAGATTTCCAAGGTTCCCAGAAGGGTCCCCTGATCACAAAGGGGTTGCTCTTCCTGAGGTACACAAGACAATGTGCATTGTTTTTATTTGTCCTCTTGGTGTTTTTGTTAGAGAGCCAAGGTGACATTCCCAGTCAGAACAGATCAGTGGGAGCACACGCATTTCCAGGAGGGGAGCACTCAGGGCCGTCCTCAGGTGCTCTTCCAAAGGCATCGGGCACAGGGGCTGCCGGCAGATGCCCAGCAAGATTTTCCAAATGGCAGGAGCAGGTCTGGTGCCTCCAGTGCCTGACCCCCAGGGGCTTTTCCAGAGGTGCGGGGCTGGTCGACAAGGTGAAATTAGTGCCGAGGAAGTCAGAGCGTGAATGTAACATGCATCTGTAATTCCCCACAAATTCCCCATGTGAACAGATTTAATCTGCATTACAAATGCCTTTTCATGGCTGGAGTCAACGCAGAGCTCTTCTTTCAAGGGTAGGGGAAGGCTGAAGCTCTGTTATTGTACATTTTAGCTCAAGTTTCCGGCATATTTTCCTTGCAATGCATTACTAATGTTCTTAGGCAGCATCTAATAACACAACCTCGGCATGCTACCTGTAGGACTGTTTTTTCAGAACACCATCAGCAGGCTTTGAACTGTCTGTCAAAGTTTTTGTGTTTTTTCCCTGCGATTACGGCATCGGCTTCAAAGCAGCTCTCAGCAAATTCGGCTACTTCAAGAAAATCGGTTGTGCAGGCCAAATAGCCAAACACACATACGCGCATGCAATTAAAATCAAATGCCTAGATGATCATTTCAGTTTTAATTAGATTTTACCAGGACTATGAGTTAAGGCTGCAGGCTGAGATGTTGATTTAAAGCTGTAGCTAATGTGTTTTATTGCCAGATTTGCTCGTAGTCAAAGCTAATTATCCCTATTATGCTTACATGATTTTTCAAACAACCAAAAAAAGAAAAGCATTAAAAAAGTGAGCTTGTAGCAAGCAGATTGGCCAACAGTGTCTGTGTGTGCACGTGCCTGTGTGTATTTACCAGCCATTTAAAACCCAGATCTTCAGTCACAAGGAAAAAACTAAGCAATTAGCAGATGAAGTGTGGTACAGTTAAACAAACATCTCATTCCTAAGACCCATTAGGAAACACTGAATGAAATAAGATCTTATGCTATTTCTAAATACAGTGATATTGTGGAAAGTAAGATCTGGGGGGGAGCTAAGAAATGCTGAGTAGTTTCTTGAAATACTGTCTTAGAATGTAAGGGGGCTTAAAGAGAATTTTTGTGGTTTTCAATGTGAAAAAAAAAATTAAATACAGGTTTTGTTTTTGTGGTTTTTAAAAAAATTCTTCTCACTATTAACATTGCCTGATTTTATCTCTGGGAAAATAAAGAATGGAAAACAGTGAGGAAACAGAACAAGAAAGTGTAAGCGTGAAGATTTTTACATTTTTAGTCCTTAAAACTGCCAAGAAATTTCAAAGGAAACTGGCAAAAAATAAAATAAAAAAAAGGCAGCAACTCATAACTACTCCATTTGAAGTAAAGCCTTGCCTCTTTTCCTCAGAAAGAGTTCTGATATGCCTTGAAGAAGCCTTCCCCACTGCTCTTCCCTCCTCCTTGAGCAAGGACCCAAGAGTGTTTGCTCCTGCTTTCATCTCTCTATCCACTGCTTCCACCCTGAACGGCTGCTCAGGATCTGCCATCCACACGTTCTTCTACCAGGGAGCCTCCTATGATGCACAGGCATTCTAAGGAGACTCCCAGAAACTTGTCTTCCATGAGTTAAACCAAAAATAGCACACACACAGCTAGCCAATACTTCCTCCCTCCCTCCCCGCTCCTGTCAGAACAGATTGCATTTTGCTTCTGTTTTGATTTTAAAAAGAAAACATTCTGGACAGAAAAAGAGTATGTTTTCCCACTGGAAAATGTTAGTTTTGTCAGAAAAAAAGATGAAAAACTCCCCCAAAACCCAAGCCGGCGGAGATCACATCTCAGGGCTGCAATGCCTCAGTGGTTTTTTTCTTGAGGTGAGTCCCCCCGTGTGGCAAGGGCCAGCAGGGAGGAACATCCTGCTGAGTCAAAGGATGTTCAATTGAGTCAAAAAGTGCTCAATTTTCAAGAGTTTTGTCTCACCACTGGAGCTGCCGGTCGCCTCTCCCAGCAAACTGAGATTATCTTCTGTGCTGTTTCTGCAGGAATGCCATGGGGCTCTACAGGCTGCCAGAGGCACCCACCACGGCTGTGAAGCTCTGCACGGTGGAAAGCCTGTGTAAATGGTGTCCTTTAGGGCAAAAAAATCAGAAGAAGGAGATGTTTCATCCTCTCTGACCACAATGCTGTGTGGCTGAATATGCAGATGGATTTTCACTACAAGCAGGATGTCCTCTATTTATAACTTTTGCTTACTGGTGTACTTACTCTGTCACCATGTACAGGGAAATCATTCTTTCCTGATTCTGGGGGTTCATGGAGATGCCTTCCCAGCTGCTACCCAGCCATGGCATGGAGCTCCTCCCACGGCCTGGGAACATCAACCCCAACACAGGCAGATCCATGGAAGGACCTCCTCAAGTAAGGAAACAACTGCACATGGGCTGACAGCTCACCCCTGACAAGCCTGGGAGGCTCTTGGCAACCTAAGTGCCACTAAAGCAGCAGTCTGCTGTCACTAGATAAGGAAACCGCTTTCCCAACATCCTTGATAGAAAAGCAAAGTATGGACTGCCTGTGTGTCCCCAAAGCCTCATATACACAGCACTGAAAGACATCCAGTGACCAGGACAGTGGTGGACTATGTAAAATCTCCCCAAAAGGTTAAAGAAAAGAAAAAGTTGGCTTTAATATTTTAATTGCCATTGCATTTGACAATTTTAGGCTTTGGCTAGAGCGAGGATCTAACACAGATTCCTGTTATTAGTTCCTTTTGCATCTACAGTTCTAAGGCTCTTAAAACAATTTTTATGAGCAATACTCTAAAACAACTCCAGATTTTCTGACTTTCTTAGCCTTGTAAAAAAACCCCAAACAAATTGGAGTAGGAAAGCACTCCGAAAATCACAGATATTTTGCTAAAGCCAGCCCTTACATTGTTTCAGGCCAGCCCTGTTGCCAGAGCACCTCTGATGTTACTGTACATGTAATACCCCAGCCTGGACAGACACATCACAGCCCACCTGGGGCATGCCCACAGAGTTATTCCCACTTCTTCCCCAAGGTGTTCCAGCCTGCCCTCTGGTCTCTGCAGGTTTGGGGACGGCACAACCACCCCCGGAGGCTGTACCAGCACACCTGCAGGGGGGTGCTCATACCTATGTGCTGCAGATCACCCATGAGTTCTGTCAGATCTTTGCTGCGGCAGCTGACTTTACTGTCACTTGCTTTAAGGGAACAGCTGGGCTGGCTTATTTGGTGTGTGTATTTCCAAGCAAGCCAACAAGCCAGCCTGTGAATGCGGCAGAGAAAGGCCCCTCTTAGAGAGCCTTTCCCTGGGCATCCAACAAAGGGGAAAACGAAGAGCTAATACTGGACAAGACCCAAGAGCTCTTCATATGAATAACTGCAAATGGGAAAAAGATGCCCCAAGAGACAGAGTTGGAGGCAAGTTGTGACAATGGTTAATAACTCCCGAGGCCAGCAGGGCTGAGGATTATTCAACAGCCCAGCATGCCAGTGGCATTGGATGGACACCAGCACCTTCTGAAATCCTGAAGGATTTTGTTCAGTCTGCTTATAAATGACACCTGCGGATGAAGACAGAGCTTTTTGCTTTTCCAGCACTGAACAAATTGCACTTTCAGCAACACCTGGCCAAGGTTTCTGCCTCTGTCTCGCTCTCCTCGTACCTTCTTAGTCAAATTGAATCCAGCCATCATTTTAGCTTTCAATCCACAATGGAAAGGTCAGATCCCATGGACAGAGGCCAAAGCCTTTGTTTGCAGCCCCAAATAGGATTGCATTAGTTAAGCCTTAGCTGCCGTTCTCAATTTTCTTCATTCACACTACACACTGGCAGCCAATTTGGTTGAAAGAAATTTGGCAAGTGCTCTTGGACCTTCATCCTCCACTGCTGCTTTCTCCCCCATTTAAACCAACTATTTTCTTTTGCTGTTAATGACAGATACTAAAGCATCACACTAGTGCCTAAGCAGAGCAAACAAATGTGTGCCTGTTCAGGAATGACTTGGCCCAAACCACAAGGATGTGATAGCAATTAATGCCTATGTACAGAGAGTTTTTTCTTTCCAATGAAGCATTTTCATACATATCACAGAGCACACCAGCATCCTGCACGAAAAAGTGACAGTATTCACAGGGTGATGTACCTAGTAAACTAAAGAAAACAGGAATTCAAGCCCCAGAGGGCTGCAGAGGGATGACAACAGGACGCATAATGACTGGGATGGCAAAAGTCTAACTGCAGGCATGGTGGATTTTCTCTACTGAACAATTCAATATGATAGCTGTAGTTTTTTATGCTATGGTTTCAAATATGTAGCACTATCAGTACTATTCAGGGACTAAGAGTATCTTAAGGCTTCAAAAGTAGCCTTCAAATACTGCTTTTCATGTAATGCACCCAACAGGACCTTTTCTAATGCTGGTCAGGATAGGTCTGAACCCTGACAGGATGAGATGCAATGACATGCCAGAGGAAGGAGGCAATGGATGTGTCATCTCCTGGCCTGCACCATGAGTGTGCACTGTTTGTTCCTCATCAGTAAAATGGAACCTGTTCACATGGGCACACACATTTAACTCACAGGTGCCTAGGCCATGGAAATCTGCAGTGTGAAAGGTGCAGGCACACGAAGTCCTTGGCATGTTGGAGTCCCCGGTGGTTCCTTCCCAAAAATGAGTGGCCATGAAAAGCAAGTATCACTGAATGTGATCAGAGCTTGAATTTATTATATTCCATTCAAAAGCTGCCTCCACTCAGGTTAATCAAACTCTGACAGAGTAATTTTGTACATTCCAAATGTTTTATTTATTCCTCTGACATGTTAAGAGGAAACGATACTGGGTTATCCATGGGTCCTGGCCGCCTATAAATATCAGGACTGGAAATTGCATTGTTTGCTCAGGGCACTAATGAGAGGGTTGTAACAAAATCAAGCAACACTGGCACCATTTACTGACTTTGCAAAACAGCCAGTTTTCCAACTCACTATCATTAACTGATCCCATGAAAGTCAAGCTTAAAAGCAAGTCCGATCCCATTAGCATAGCAGGGTTTCCCACTGGCAGCTCACTAAGGGACTGCCAGTCGGATTACTTCCAGTCGTAACCCCCGGAGCTCAGAAATCCCTTTGTACTCTGAACTGAAGGGGAAGCTGAAATGCTCTGCTCTGAGCTGTCCTTTTCCAGAGCTCACCAGCACCGGCTGCCCCAGCTGAGGATGCAGCAGCACCAGGTGGACAGGAATTTTTTGCACAGTGAGGGTGGTAAAACACCAGCACGTGCAACCCAGAGAGGTGGTGGATGCCCCATGCCTGAAAACATCCAAGGCCAGGTTGGGCAGGGCTCTGAGCAACCCTCATGCTGCAGAGGAGCTGGGCTAAATAATCCTTAGAGGTGACTTCCAATCCGNTGAGCAACCCTCATGCTGCAGAGGTGACCTCCAACCCAAACGACTCTGAGATTCTGTGATTACATTCCTTACTGAGGAACGGCTGGACTTCTCAAAACACTTAAACTTCTTCTGCAATTAAGAGCATTAACAAAGAGACAGGTAAGAATCTTGATCCCTATTCAGATGTCTCCAAAACACAACTATTTGGCTAAGTCTTAATTTAGGTCTAACACTTGTTGCAACCGAAGAAGACACTGTTGGTACAATGATAATTGTATTTCATGTTTTACAACAGCAGAGGCTCACTGGCTATCCTGCACAGGTTTATTCTATCTGTGCCAGAAACTTTTAGCATGCCAAAAACACCTGAAATCCTACTAGTAGCTTTGAATATATTTTTCAGTAAAGATTGTATATACTGCAAAATCCTCCTTCACCAAAATAGGAGTATTTAAATGGAATAGATAATTTTCAGCCAGAGTGTAATGGGTAAAAATGCAGGATAATTGCTTTTGCTTTTTCACTTCAATACTTTCAAGACATGTCTGTTCAATAAGCACCAAATAGCTGTGTTTCAACTCTGTCATTCTATTTAGACATGTATATTAATTGAATTATATTTATTTTACTCATTGCCATTCTGTTTATACATATGGAATTATTCATTATTTTCAAATAATTTTTTCAACACTTGTTATTCCATACAATTCTAAAATTTTGCATATCCTTTCCAACTCTGAAGTCTTGTTTAATGTCTAAAGACAAGCTGCAGAACAGAAACAACATCTCTCCACCAGTCCTGGCTCCTACGCTTTGTACGCCAGATTTTTGGAATAAATATAACCAACTGGGGGTTTGAGTCAGGAAAACTAGCCCTGTTCTGTATTTGACAAACACTGAAGATACAGGCTACTAGGAGGAAGAAATATGTAAGGAACAACAAAAACAAAGAATGCAATGACCTTTTTAAGGGGCTAAAGAGAGTGATGCTCTCCAGGCAGGGTCCTGCAGCAGATGTGGGCAGATGACTCGGTGTCTGAAGGCACATCCCCAAACCAGCAGTGCAACTGCACCCTCCCACAAAAGGACTGGGAATTTCTTCCTCTAATGCTTCCCAGCACCAGGCCAGGATCCACAGCCCCAGCCCAAGGGCATCTGCTCATTTGAAATGAGTGCACTGTGCTCCTTCCCTCCTTACCTACGAAGCTGGACATGAGATTTATGCTGGAGGAGGAGCAGAGTTAATGCGTGAATGACTTCACAAGGTCGTTAGAGATTAAAATTGACACAGATTAAATTCTGCAGAAACCAACAGAGGTATAGGAGGGGGCTTGGGCCAGCACTGGCACCGCTGGACAAAATAAACAGGTAATTCAGACTCGGGAAAGTCTGTGAAAAAGACCATGGGAAGCAGTCCCCAGCTGGGAGATGGGAAAACCTTCCCCCCAGTACCCAACATCCAAAGCCTGAAGGACAAGTATCTGAGCTTTCATTCAAAACCCAATGCAGCCAGAAAAAGGATTATTATTTTTCCTGAAGAGGGGGAAGGTCAGAGTCAAGTAGGCTTTTCTTCCTTTTTTTAATTTTGATGGCTTTACAAGTTCCTGAAGTCACTTGGGCTACAGAAATGTATTTCTATCATTTTCATTTTGACCAGCAAAGCAAGTGGTGTGCACAAAGGAAAAAAAAAAAAAAAAGACATGCACACAATATCAACCACAGCACTGACATGAAATAAAACGCTTCAGAAATATTATGATGTGTGGAGGCACCCTCCTGGCTACTCTTAAAAGATGTCAAGTGTAATTCAGATTTGATTTCTTCCACTGCGGGTAACCCTGGCAGCAGGAACTTTCATCAATAAAAAAATTTCAGCCACATGACTTAAAACTCCCCGTATATAAACACCAAGAGGATGTGTGAACTGGATCATGAATCTGGTGCTCTCAAATTCCAAGTGCTGCATCCAGCCAGCCAGACACAGGGCATATATCCTGGATCAAGTCAGCAATGTCAAATTAACTTAATTATTTTCTTGGAACAAAGGTTCTGCAGAGTTTTCGTTACAAAATGTTGATGTTTCCTTTCCCTGTGACAGCTCATTGGCCCAATGCCGCCTGGAAGAGAGGCAAGGCTCTTCCAGATAAAACCTGGTCTGGTTCTACATGCTTTGTTATATTTATATTTATAATAATAGAAGAAATTTGAACGGTACGCACAGACAATTTTGCCTTGTGAAACACACATGAAGCAGGACAGATGCTGAGCTTCATTTTTCCCCCACCATTCTTTTTATTCTGCTGAACAGACAACGTAGTAGGGAAGCACAGCAACTGGAACCTGGAAAGACCAACCCGGACAATAGTGGTTATGCCCACAAATGCAAGTAATTTGATGCAAGAGGAGGAGCAGACCAGGAGGTCAAAATCACCTACTACCACAGCTGTAACCACACTGGTTACAGTTTTACAGGCAAGGCCCGGGGTGGTCCATGAGCCCAGCAGTCGATCTCCACCTGTGCACTGGCGGTGCCTGCAGGGCTGGGTCAGACTCTTGGGGCTCTCAGAGAACGCATTTGGTGCGCACCTGAAGTGGAGCACTAGCTTTACTTCCTGGAAAGGAAATTTAGGATACTTGCTCCAAGGACAGGCTGTGATCCAAACTGCCATATGCACGTGAAGGATCTGCCCTCAAACTCTGCTACTGCCCTGAACCAAAATGCTCCCCTACACACCACTGGAATAAGAGCTACGGGGACACAGGCACGGTGTTTGCCAAGAGCCAGGAAAACCAAGCCTGCTATCAGAGTACAGTGAGGAGACAGATTTATAGCTGCACACAGGCTTGCCAAGTCATTAGAGACCTAAACACGTTTAAAAAGCAGAAAGATAGAGTCAAAATGACCCTTTGGGTTAAAAGGGTATCTTTGCTTTTTTGCTTTATTGGAAACATATTTCAGCTGCTGATTCTTTCTCTCAGATTTGATTTCTGGTTTTCTGGTCCTTTAGGGAAGAAAATTCCCCCTGGATACAAATACACCCATGGGAGGGAGCTCACACATGAGCTTGGGTCTTCACTTCATTTTCTTTGCTGTTCTGCTCCCCATGAAGCCCAACCAAAGGATGCGAATGATGCGTTTCATTCATTCATTTGCTGTCAACAAAGATTTGGTTCCACAGGGGGGTTGTCAATTTATGAAGACCTTAAATTACTGCTAGAAGTATAAATGACAGCTGAATATGAAGATTTTGATTTGTGTTTACCCAAAGACATGAAGATATTCTTTGGTGCTCAGATCTGCCTTGGTACCTCCCAGGGAGCTGATACCACTTCTAGTCCTGAGAGTGAATTTCAGCCTGCAGCACTGGGTGCGGTCCCCACATCAGGGAAAATTATCTGCAGATAATAGCTCTCCATCAGCAGAATAAAGAAAGTAGTGGTTAAAAGAAACCAGCAGTTAAAGGTAACACCCGTGAAAGAATCACAAAGTGGGCTGAGGAGACCAACAACATCCAGCTCCTCACGCCCTGCTTTCCTGCACTCACACCTACACAAACAAGAAAGGAAGATGTAAGGAGGAAAACACCAGCATCTCAGCAATACAGTTCTGCGCAGAACGTGGTGAGAGTTTCCCCGAGCCACCAGCAGTCAAGTTCACTAATGATATCTGCTCACATAAAATGCCATCGACACAACTCCCTTTCTTAAGGGGATGTTTTGTAAAACTTCCTAAGCGACACGTTCATCGTCCTGCTCGCAAAAGGTCATAAAACCCCGCGTTCTCACTTTGCACCGCTCTCGCCGACAGCTGTGATTTAAAGCAGCCGTGATTGCTGCCACAGACAGCAAGAGGCTCGTGCCTACCGACACCAGCACTCCAATTTGGCAGGCTAAAAGTCTCCTAAAATCATGAAGTGCCGCCATAACTTTATATGACTTCGTTCCAAACCCTCAGCTATTTCTAAAATAAAGCGTTTAAAGAAATTTCAGGGCTCCAATTACAGTCTCTAAAAGGAAATGTACTACTGGAGACCTCACGGCGCTCGTGCTCAAATCCTCCTGCAAATGTGCACTCAAATGCTTCCAAATTGGTTCCCGCAGAGTAAAGTTACTAGAAATCAGTGCACCATTTTTCACTTCATTTTCCATAGACTTTATGAGGCTGGGAAGCGAGAAGCATACTGAATGGATTTACGCTGATGCCCAGGGATGCTGTGATGCCACAGCAAACAGCCAGGATGCAGAGTTTTATGTGCCTGTCCTGGCACAGTTTTATGTGCTGGCAAACCTTCCCGGTGCTCGGCCCGTTCTCCCATGTGCCTGTTTTGCTCCGTTTTAGAAAAATTAGTTTAAAAACAAAGAGGCCAAAAGCTATGGCCTGAAGGAAGCTCTGTGAGCTGAGTGTGACCTCTGGCTCTGTCTGAACAGTCAATTTTCCTGAGCAAAACCCTCTATGAAAGGTCAGGCTCCTGGCAGACTCTCTGCCAAGGGAACACTGCTCTTCAGCCTCAACCTCCCTGCAAGTCTCACATATATATTCTAATCCCTGAGCAGAAATATCTACATGCACGAAGCTAAAAGCAGGAAAAATACCAAAATCCTTTGTTGATAGAGATTATATAAATACCTGCAAGGAACGTACAGCAGGTATTAATTTACCATAAAATATAGGTACTTGAATGAAAAGAAAAATTTCCAGCGAGCCTTTCATCCTGGAAAAGCACTCTAATAAAACACAGGGAAAAAAACATAATAGTTCAGGTCTAGTTGAAAATATTTGGCTCCTAAAAAAGGAGCATAACAAGCTCTAAAACAAAGACACTGAAAGGTCTGACATGGAAAACCCAAAAAGTAGGAAAATGTGTGTTGGCAAAGAGTTTCACTAGTAGAGCCGGCAATATTTCCCGTTGAATATTTGTTTTTCAGTTTTACTGCCTCTCAGATATAGTCAGCAGTCTTAACATTAGCTATCAGGCTGAGGAGTACAGACCCATGTAAGAGCAGGAAAACACCTGCCAAGTGCACTGTGCAATGGGCTTAAAAATATCCCACTAAACCCGTTCCACGCTGTCTTCCAGGACCGGGCAAACACAAACAAGCGTCCAAAGGTGAGGGGTCCAACAATCCACCCTCATGTTGGCTCCTGAATGGAAATTGCCAAGTTTGGATGCTCACTGGTGTTATACCTTTGGAACAAAAGAAAATCTCCGTCCCTTTGAGCTGGGCTGATATGGAAGAACATGGTCCCTAAAGAGGGAGCCTTGAGCCTCCCTTCCCAGACAGCTCCAGTCAGAACACACAGCTGCAGTGGAAATAAATGCGATTCCTAAATTATGGCTGGAGAAGAGTGCTTTTTAGCAGTTTCCCAGTTTCTTTAATGCCCAAGATAAAAATCAGCATATTGGCATTCTGAGTTTCGCTGACTCCGACCAGAAATCATAAGCTGGATTTGTTTTGGGTTCCTTTGGTCCACGCAGTGCTTGGAATAGTCCCGATAAGATTTTACTGCAGATTACTTTTCCTGCAGGGAAAGCAATGTTGCAGGAGAGAAAAAAAAATACAGCACTGTTTGTGCTAACAGGAAAATTAAAAACCCTTGTAATTCTCACATGACAGTGTTGAAGGGACTTATTGGGAGGCACAAAGAGCCGCACATGGCGTTGGAAGCTGTGTTTGCGGCTCAAACACCCAGAGCAGCTACAAGGGGACCTCGTCTCCTTGTTCTTCTGGCTCTGAAAAGGCAGATGTGTGAGCTCTAAGTGGCCCTGCTGGCTGGCAGGGCTCCGAATCCAAGAGCCTGCCCCCCATGAGCTCAGCCACAGCCGGGCATCCGGCCTCGCCCCGAGAAGAGCATGGCAAGCAATGCCAAGGCACAAAGACACTGTGGCAATTCATGGATTATTAAACCTGATTTAATCTCTTCTTCAGTACCTGACAGGACTGAACGCAAAACATCCTCACTCCTAATGTCTGCAGAAGGGTTACAGAAGTGCAAGCTAAAAATTTCAGTGCACTTTTTTTAAGGTGCTCCCACAAAAACTGATTAAATATGCATGGAAACGCACAAACTGGCCTGAAACAAGCTTCTAGGGCTCCTCTCTTGCAAGTGCCTGGTCACAGACATTGAAACTGAGGTGACTTTTGCATCACATTTGGCTACTACAGATGACAATGAGGAAAATGCACATGAAGGTGAGTCCTTACTGCCAGGCTGCTCCAGAGGAGCGAGCGGAGAGGAGACGAAGGAATACACAGGTTTTATACACATGGACTGCTTTCCCATTGACACACTGATGCTTTCCTCTCCTTTACTGCACATTTTCCACTATATAAACCTGCATGTCTCAAGAACAGAGACATTCAGGGTACCAGGTTGTTTGAAACTTCTTATCTTTAAGTTATTTATAATCGGCCACTTTTCACAAGGAGCTGCAGCTAAGGGTTTCTTCCAGAAAGGCGAGATAAGTTAAGCGGTAACTATGGGAAAGCTTTTAGTAGCAGAGTTGAGACAGGGATGAAAGAAAGTGAAAGCTGTCAGAGTAAATCCTAGGTGAGATGCCTCAGTGCATCTTCATGCTGTAAGTTAGCACCAGCTCTCCATGGCAGCCTGCAGCTGTTCATGCTGTCATTTTGGACTTTTTCATCGCCTGTCTTCATTTTTATTAAATGGTGCAATTTGCCTTTTCTTCTTTGGCACACTATTTAATTAATCTTTCTCCAGCATCATGCTACCACAGAGTGCGACATCCAGATATTCCTAGAAGCAAATTTTCAGCTGTCTTTTTTTTTTTCCTTGAATAAAAACTGTATACTAATGGGTGGAAAAATATTTCTTAGAAAAATTAATCAACTATCAGCTCCTTCTGATAAATAAGACTTATGATTATTCAGCAACTCCTTTTAAGGAATGCATTTACTTCCCCCCCTCTGTTTTAGACCTCTGAATTTATGGTGCAAGGCAGCATCAGCATTTGCAGGTTGGATGTTTACCTAATTAGCTGTAGTTAATGGAACCTTTTATATAAAGCCCTTTTCCACTTTTGGGAAACAACAACTTCAAATTCACCTGTTTAAGGGAAGATAAAACAGAAAGCAAGAATCAACAACTCTTCACCCATCACATCAACTTGCTATAGCAACCCCCCTGCACCGTGCTCTACACATCGACCATCACCCCAAACCACACCAAGAAGATGAGTTTGACCCAACCTTTGTCAGTCTCACACCTTTCAGATCAGACATGGCAGCCCCTCAACAGGCACCATTCAAAACAAAATCGAGCTAATGTCCAAAAAAATTGTGTTATGCACTCCTGTACTTTGAGCAAAGTCTTCTATGAGCTCCACAAATGATCAGATACTCTGCTACAGAAAACTTGCTGATGGATACTGCACATCTTGGAGTGCTTAACAAAATAAAACCTGCTCCTGGCCTTTGCAATGCCGAGCAACATTTCTGTACATGTCTTCAAATATACGCCCATGTGTCATTAGACCACAGGACAAATGCTTATTGATATTTCAGCTGTAGTCTATTGGGTTTCTTAATAACCAAGTGTCTTTATTCTACTCACAATAGCATTCAGCTTGAGTAATTGTCTTCCATTCCCGAAAATGGCTGTGAAGCCAAATGTGGAAGAAAAGGAAAAAGCTCTGCACAGCGTTTACAATAATTGTAATAGCTGTCCTGTAATATCTATTTGTTCTCTGTTATTTCTCTTCCAGATCATTTTCATTTCAAAATATAATGCGCACATCACATTTGGAATATACATATGTAATTTCCATGTTTTGCATAAAAACAATGTAATAAATATCAACCCGTAGTAAAGGCGACCTGGGATCTCAGGGAAACTAATTGAACTTGAAAGTCACAGCCACAACCTGTGTCTCTTGTACCTTACCCATCTCCACCTCCTGCCCAGCAGCAGGTCTGCCCATCAGCCCCACTTCGAGCTGCACGCTCTGTTTGTGGTTTGGAGGGTCCATTTTGTCACTGTTTGCTTCTTGGTTTCATTTCCAACAGATTGCTGTTAAATAATGGTGAATTTTCCTGCACCACTGCCAGCTTTGCTGACTGACACATGAGTAGTTTCCTGCCTGGCAGCTCGTGCACAAACAAGCACGTGGCGTCCCGTGCATGAAGCACTGCAAAACTCCACGTGGCTGTTTGCTCAGAGCAAACCTGGGATGTGTCTCCCTCCCTGGCTCAATTCCTCCTTCATTGCTGTTAACATTGGGATCCTTTCTTGGTCTGCTACCATCTCACCCCTGCAGTTTGCTGTCTCACCTTTTCTCAGGTGCTGTAAGCATTTCTGTGTAACAGAGTGTAATTGTAATCCCAAAATTCTGCAAAGCTCTCTGTTCTCACACCATTCCCCAACTCCCTAAAAATAAACATGCACATTTCTTTGTGGTATTCCCTTCTAAGCTTAAAATAACAGGAACACATAGAATAAGACAGACCTGGAAGGACAAGCAGTGTCTATAAGCCTAATGTAAAGTATCTGAAGGACCTATGTAACACAGGGTCTCCCACGTGTCCCTACTCCTTCCAACAGAATGTGTTTCCTAATATGTAAGTTGATGGTCCCTTGCTACTGCTCCAGGCTGTGTCTCCTTATCTTGAATGACGTGGCTATCTCCTCTCTGCAGCAACCTGCCACCAGGTCTACTTTCTACCTTCTCTAGAAGCTAAACAATTAGCAATCACCAAATATCTTGTCCCCCAAGCTCCCAATCATTCTTGCTGCTCCATTCACACTCTCCCCAGCTCCCCCTTTCCCATTTGGACACTCCATCCCAAGAGCAGTGCACAGGCTGAGACCTGCTGTGTGCAGACCTGGTCGGAAAAAAAAGGAAGTACGAAACAAATAAAAATGACCAAGTCTCGGGAGAAGTATATGATCTGGCAACGTGCAGTCCCAGTGTTAACATTCAGCAGCAGTCCTGGTGCACCTCTGCGGGCAGACTGTGCCCTGCAGTCCCATCTGTCACTGCCATGATGACACAAGTCTGACTAATTCATGGGCTCAGCACCTTCAGTAACTTCCCCCGTCACGGTGTTGAGGAGGGGAAAGGGCTGGATGGACTCATGTTGTCAATTGTCAGCTGATGCTGAACTCTTTGAAGCACCTACTCCGACACCTCTCCTGACAATCTCTGCCCAAAAAGCGTCACGTGTGTTCTTCACGAGCCACATGGCACTGCCAGCTTTGTGTCTAGAACCCCAGCAATGGGCACAAGCCACCTGCCATTCAAACCTCTAAAAAACCCAAACAAAACAACTATTTGTGTTTTGAAGGCAAGCTCTTGTTGATTACCAAGGACAACAGGAAGATCTCAGATGATCCTGGTATGGCTACAAAACAAATAATTCATCAAAATTGTTCAGATACTCAACTGGTAGGAATCACTGCCACTCCAGGGAAGTCAGGAGGCCAGAACTCTGCGCGTATTAAAAACAGACAGCTCCCCAGAGTCCCCTGGTGACATTTATCTGCTGGCAGTCTAGAACAGTATTTTCTGACCAATCCTTCAAAGTCATTCTTTTTTTCAGACTCAAACTCCTCACATCCATTGTTCCTGCCGGGATTTTGTAACTCACCCTAAGACTTTATAAACATGATTTACCTGCAAAAGCCTTTTCTCCCCTTGTCTGGTTCCTCAACAATTCAAGGCAGTACCCAAGACAAACACAAGGCTTTTCCATTAACAGGTCTGGGTATGTACTGTCCTGCCATACTGTTTTTTATTTTAAGGCATTGGTCTAGCAGGAGGAATTGATATGGAAATGAGTGTAATTACCAGTATAAACAATCTGTTATTTTCCATACAAGTCCGAGTGCTAAATCACCACTGGTCCACTACATTACCATCTGAATAGCAGGAGGTAGCTAATGGGCCATATGTTAAAAAGCAGGTTACAGGCATCTTAATTTGCAAATGAAAAGCAAGAATGGCAGCTGAATGGTGGAGATATGACCATTGATCATACTGCCATTCCCAGAGCCCCCACACCGAAAACTCAGCTATGAAACACCCACAACAGTTCCTCAGCTCCAAACACCATTCACTTCGTGACAAGGCTCCAAAGATCAACTTATGATACACCAAGTGTGTCACCCAGCCTGCTTCCAGCTCAACATAGGAGGTTTCCCAACTAAATTTCATGTATCACAAGAAAATACTCGAGAAACCGAGCCACAGAAGCTCCACATTTGTCTTCCCAAGTTGTGACACACACCAAAGGACCCAAGTTCCCCAGGAGGGCTGCAGGGAGGAAGCAAAACCGCTGTGCATCGGCAGGGGTTTATCATCCGAACCAGCAACTACAGAGCAAAATGCCAACCCTGCCCCATCTCATTTTCAGACCCAGTGCCGCGAATTAAGCGATGCCTTCAGAAGACCAGCTGAACAGCAGCTACGATGCTGCCTTTGTACCAGGAAGACCACAGAGCCCTTCTTTAGGCAGGAATTAACCACAAAGTTCCACTCTAACAGGTAAGGCAGGCACAAAAGCGCCTCCAGCTCTGTGAAGGGAGGCACGGAATTATGGAGTTATCCCGTCCCACCCGGAGCTGCTCCCTCACAACTGTGGCCACAAAAAGATGGGGGCAAAAAGGCATCTTTTTCCTTGGTGGGATCATTTCGCCCACCGAGTCCCCAGCTGCACACCTTGCCTGCAAACTCGTGTCCCCTCCAGCACGGGGAAATGGCTGTGCAGGCCACAGGGATGACACACAGTCCTGAACTCCCCGACTGGTACCCAGAGAAAGTGGCAACAGCACCGTATTCTGCCTCAGCAGGGCTGCTGCTATTCAGTGTATCCTTGCAAAGATACTGCTTTGTTCTTCAGGAACGGGAATTTCTCCCTCAGTGTCCTGGGTTCCCCCTTGTCCTCCTACATATACTCTTGGCCCAGCGGTTTAAAAAAAAAAAAAAAAATTAAAAAAAAAGGAAAATTACATTGAGAGGTCAAGCCACTCAAATGCATATGCATTAGAGCTCCCAGAAAGCAAACTAATTGCACTGAAAATGATGAGCTATACAGAGCCAGTGTGACACCAAAAATGACCATTTAAGATGTGCTAATAAGCTCTGTAAGCTCTAACACATACATTGTTTCTCACTCAAAGAAAGACTGGGAAGCTTGAAAAATCTGTTTTGTTTTTGCAAAAATAATCCTGCCAAGTGATGGCATTTATAATGCAACTTACATGCCAAGCTCTGGCAGCCCTGGCTTGGCTCTCCCATCCCACCATCACCCCCATGGGAATGGCATCTCTCCCCTCCCCGGAACTGCACGCTCTGCAGGATGCTCCAGAGACCCACCAGTGCCTCCCCAGAGGGAAACTTAATTGATAACCCTGGGAGAAAACTAAAACTACATACAGACTTCATGGGTTTTTTTTTTACAGGAAGTTTTTCCTCAATCTGTACCAACTTCAAAATTTATCTAGCACATCCTCTTCCAGTAAGGAAGAATGAGGCAGTTAAATCACAGCACCCTGGCATTTGTAGCAACTAATGGATATAAACAGCATTTTCAAATCCGTCAAAATAATTTACAGTATCTCCCAAAGTTGCCTTTCAGAACAAACAGTTACAGAGTTAAAAGGTTTTACAATTGCAAATCATTTTTGGGAACAGTGTAAAGAATGAGGGTATTCATCAATGGGTTTATTAATATGAGTAGAAAGAATAATGGATGCAATATCTGCTAAGGGGACATCACATTACAATACACGCTTTAACTAATTTGCAATCTGGAAAAAAAATAATAAAAAAGTGTATTGTATCCCAGGGAGGCTCTTATCATTTGCCTACTGCTCTCTTTAGGCACTTTCAACACCTGATTAATTAATAATTGTTGCTTGGGTTATGCTGCTCCACACCTTCTGTACCCCGGCTGTGAATAATAATCTGGCACTAAAAATTTAATAGGTGCATTGCAATGCTAGCCAAGATGCACCCTGCTGAGTGTTAAATAACTTATTTTTTGTAAATATAGCCCTTTTTCTTTTTTCAACCTGAAAGCAGCATTACACTTGGATAATTCCACCTGTCACCCAGAGCAGTAATTAGCACTTGTATTGCTTCATTGGGAGATTACCTGAGAGAATCCCATTTGGAATTTTTTTCCCCCTCCTTGTTTCTCTAAAGCCATCATCACACTCAGCTGAGCCGCATTTTTGTGCTGTGCAACCAAGTCCCTGGCACACAAGTGGTCAGCTGGGGGTGGGTTCTGGGGCTGTTTATGAAGACTGAGCCCAGGGAGGCCAGATCTGGCCTGACAAGAGCTTCAAGGATTTTTCCAGAGGGGGAAAAAAAAAAAGAAAATAAAAGAAAAATGAGTTTCTGGGACAAATAACAACAGAGAGAGAGACACAGACCGGCTGTGTCGCCACTACAAGTAAATAACAGCAATCAAAGCCAAATGTCCCTCCTAGTGACACAACGACCCCATCAGCAATCATGGAGATCCAAACACGGGGATGCACAAGAGGTCACTTGGACACAGAAACCTGCGCTGGACACGCTCTTCCCTGAGAAAGGCACAGCAGGAGCCAGACTAAGGCAGGACCAGAGCAGGAGGGCCGGCAGACGCTGTTGTCCGGCACAAGGACACGCGTGGCAGCCCCCGCAGTGGGGAGGGACCCCCGTGGCAGGGGCAGGACAAGGGACCGCGGCTGCCTCGGAGCGCGTTCCACCGCCCTGGAGGGCAGCGGTGACAAACGAGGGGACTCCTGACCTTGCGGCAGCTCTCCAGTGGCAAGGACATCTGATAGCATCCGCTGGTTAACCCAAATATAGCGCAGAACCTCAAGGCAAGCTGGAAATCTTGGGCAGGGAGAGCTGAGGGCCGCTGTAGGCTCTGAGCAAACCGCACGTCTGTCCCTGCCCCTGGGAAAGGCAGCACTGCCGCCCCGCAGCAGCCACCAGCAGCTCCCAGGCCGCCCTGCGGTCCTGCAGCGATAGAGGCAACGCCGAGGAAATGCCCCAAGGTCCAGGAAAAGGACCTTACCAGAAGGGGTAAGGACCTTACCAGAGAGGGCTTCCACAAGCCAGCTGAACCAGTCCACTGACCAGCATGGGTTACCGTGTCGTGCGACTTTAAAAGCCATTTCCTTTTTCGTGCGACTTTAAAAGCCATTTCCTTTCTGAATTAATTCGCACCCTGTTTTTCTAGTATATGCCAATTAATTCCTGCATAAAACAACAGCCCTGGCAGGTTTAGACAGGATGTCCCATGAAGGATGATTTTCAATTTTACCTCACGGAAGTAAATGAAGGAGAGCAGCAAGTGGCTGCACTCCCCGGTACTGCCCAAAGGGTTTGCAGTCTCCCCCAGCCCTCCATCAGCAGAGCCTTGACCAGCTGGGAGAGCAACAAAAATCTGCCTCAGGGTGCCACGGAACAGGCAGCGGTTACTGTTACACTGGGTCGGGGATTTTTTGGTTTCGTTATTCTTTTCTCTTTGTTTCAGGTTTTTGATTGTTTGGCTGTTTCTTTTTAGTTCCTTCACTTTTGAGTAAGAACAACTTCAAAGACTTACAGATAACAGATACTGCTAATCTATATCTAACAAGCTTCTTGAGGGAAAAAAAAAAAAAAACCCAAACCACCAAACAGGCAACTCACTCGCTAAAATAACCATAACAACAAATTCTTTAATAACCTCAGCCCACTCCCTGGCACAGATACCATTTGTCACAGCTTTTCTGGGCAGAGCTGAGTACTTCAGAAGTGCAGGCTTTTGGGATTACAAAGAATTTTAGAGATGCTGACAAGCTGTGCCAGGAGGTCTGAAAAACAGCACCTTCTTACAGCACTTGGGATCACAAACATTTGCCTTACTATCACTTTCATGGAAAGAGAACAGGAAAGAGTAATAAAGCTTTTAGTAGAACTAATTAAAATTAAATTACTCACAATTTACAACCTGCTTCTTCTATATCCCTAAATATAAAGCCAATAAAGAGACAGACATTCTGAACTCTCTATTAAATTTTAAAAAAAATAAAAATTTGGCTCTCCCTTGCTTTTGTATGTCAGCCAAAATATAAAATACTGCCCTTACAACCGCATCTTCACCAGCAATAATTCTGGACAAAACCATTAATCACGAAAAACTCATTCAACACGTTTTGCCTTTTCTACTACGTGTGAATAATTCACAAATTAAAAGGAGACCAACTAGGGTTACCACGGCGATGATTAAAAGCTTTGCAAGAAATACAAATTCTTGTGCTTCAGGGTGTGCACTGACCTCTAGTTCAGAGCAGCTGGGAAGAGCTGAACCAAAGCTGCAGCAGTGAAAAACCCAAAGTGCCTTCAGGAGCGAGGCTTCCCCAAACAACCAGCACCGCCTCTTGCCAGACAGGACCACAGAGCAGGACTTCTGAGCCTTGTGGGCACGCTCCATGTACTATTTGCTGTTTAACATCCCACCTTCCCCCAGTCCCAAAGCAGCACTGGCCATCAGGACAGCGGGCAGTGAGAAGCTTCAGCGCCAGCAGGTCCAGGAGGCCTCACAGAGGTTTCTAGACAGGTTTTTGCAAAGGATCCCACAAACCTGCACGTGCACGAGCCCCGTTTTGTAAGAACGCACCCACACACACAGCCCGGCACTGTCTCAGTGGGCTGGAGTCCGCTGCATCCACGGGCTCCTTCCCAGCCCAGGCACTTCCCCATCCCAACTTTGGTGCAGGCCAGCCCATCAGACAACGTGGAGCAGCTCGCAGCAGTCACCAGAGATGCCTTGTCTACAGGTGACAAGGTAAGTGTGAATTTTGGGTAATTGCCCTTTTTTAAGCCAGAAGAGCGTGGGAGGATGGAATCAAGCACTCAACAAAAAAGCTTCTTGCTGCATTTGGGAGACAAGCAAATGGGTGAAAAAGTGAACTCTCATCATCCCCAGGAACATTATTCTGACTTACAGCCAAAAAAAAAAAAATCAGTCTGTGATGCATGAAAAACTTGTAGAACACATAATTCAAAGAATGGTACAAAGCCAGAAAAATCCCCATGATTTTGGGAGTGCTTTTCAAATCAGCGGCAGCACAAGTAACAAGTACATGTAATGAGACAGAACTAAAATGAACTTAAGACAAATGCTAAATATCGATGTAACAATCAAGGACCAAAGCAAAAGCAGAAGAAAAAAAGGGCCCATGATTAACAGTGCTACATTTCCTCCTCAGATAGACAATTCCATTAACGCTGCAAACGCTGTCATGTCCCTTGTGGAGAATTAATAGAAATGCCATCTTTTCAGGAAAGGCACAACCACTTTCCTGCAGGCATGGAAGCTTGGCTGCCTCTTCAAGAGGACATTTGCTTAACTCCCAGGTGTTTCCTGGGCCCAGTCAGGTATCTCCTCAAGCCTCACTCCAGCTTTCTACAGAAAGTATCTCCAAACACATTTCTTGAAGAAGCCCGTATAATCTTTGTACAGATGGGGAAACTGAGGCACACGTGCTTGAAACAGTAAGCCCCCCCAGCTATCAAGCCATAGGCTTTTCCTCTTTCAATGTTTCCCCTGTGTGGGAAATATGAGTATACCCTTGTGTCCTTGCTGAGGGATTTGACATCCTCCTCCCCTGTCTCGGTTCAGCAGCTCGTACACACACTCCGTGCTGTGTCCTGGCACAAACCAAGGACCCCAGATCACGGTTTCAGAAAGGGAGCCATTGCTCATCACGGCTTTTAAAGCAGACACTGGCTGACCTCTTCAGCAGCACTGGAGTATTTTTCTCCTCTGTTGTACTTGCTGCGCTATTATCTTCCCATTTATTTTAAGTCCTGCTAAGCCCAGTGGAGAGGGTTTGCAGTTTATATTGCACTACCCTGATCCCCCTCCTGCTTGTTTTTTGTAGCATATGGCCATTGAGGTTATAGCCTCTCTTTCACTTCTGTGTCTAGACTGATTACCTTTAATTTTTTTTAATACCAAAATCTATATGACACTTCCCTCTGCAGGCATCTCCTCTGTCCTAACTCTGATTATATCTCCACCTTTTTCCCTTAACTACTCTGGATGGCCACAACACACAAATGCAAAGGCTGTACCACCACCAGAGGGTTCAGATGCAAGGAGGAAAAATGACTGCTTGTGCTCAGATTTTTGTTAGCCACTAACAATTTACTAGCAATAACATTGGCCTATTTGTTAACTGCTAATAATTAGCTAATGCTAAATCTTGGTAATAATAGCAGGGTTCTTTTACCTCCACACCATATCTTGTCACCAAAAAAACACCCACACAATTTTCCATTCTCCTTTCCAGTTCTAGGCAGTTTTCCTCTTGGTTTCTGCACAAACCATTCATGGCAGGTCTTACTGGTGTGTCAGGCACCTGGTTTTCTCACAGACCAGGCAGTCCTCCTTGGAGAAAACCCACGTCTATACGGAAAGAAGGCCCGCAGGCCAATCTGTTAAAAATATTTTGACTATGAACATTCCCTAAGAAATCAACCTTTCCAGCTGAAATGCTGAGTTTCATCAAGAACTCATTCAGTTTTGCTTTAGATGCTACCAAGTGCTCTGCTGTTCTTGCCAACATATTCGTACCATTCTCACGGCCAGTCCCAAACCGCTGTGACCTGAGCCACGTCCGTGGCACAGAGCCAACCACTTACCTCAGACCTTGAGCTGGAGATGGCCCTGACCATGAAAAGGAATTCATTGCTGAGTACTATTTTTTAAAAGAAGTAATGGAGTTAAACAAACAGTTAAGGCCTGATCCTCAGGTATGGCAAATCAGCTCAGATACATCAAAGCAGAATCTATTTATACCAGCTGTGGTTCTTTTAATGTAATTTCAAAGCATCTTTGTCATCTGCTACTGGCTTTACTGGGGCAGAAGGCAGAAAATTTACCAAAAGCCAAGGGAAAGAGATAGTAATAGAGATCTCTTAGTGATGATTGCAGAATCGATATGACAATGACAGAGACTAAACGGCTATGAATCATCTTGTTAAATCTAAATGGTCTGCAGGACTGCCCCAGAACAGAAAACAAGTAACAAAAAAACCCCAAAGTGACTCATCAGAGCCCCATGGCTACAAAACCTGTGCAGATGATGTGGTGCTGTCCCAAGTGCCACATCACCAAGATGCCGAGGGACATGCCAGCCTTTGCAAGCGCTGAGCTGGCACAGCGTGCCGTGTCCTTGTGCCTGCCCCGTGTCCCCGGGACAGAGCCGGGTTTCCGGGGCTGGATGAGCCGTGGATGCCCGAACGGGAGAGCAGAACAAGGGCGACGTTGTTCCCTGCACATCGCCTGGGCTGCCAGAGTTCACAGCACTGTTTTCCCCCAAAACTTGTTTACAGGAGGCGGTTACCATCATTCATTTTGACATTCAAAAAAATAATAGTGGTAATACAAGGGGACGAGAGAGGGAGAGTGGCCAGCAATGACATGGGCACAGAGGTATGCAGGGAATGAAGAGGGAAGCAGCCTGGCTGCCCAGGGCCCATGAATCTCACCGGCTGGACCGTGACCTTTTGTGTGCTGCCCACCGCTGAAGGGTTCTGATGTGCAAAGTCCTCCTCTCTGCTCCGCAGGGACAACAGCAGCTCAGGAGTTATTAAAACACGGCCTGATCACAAGTCAGAATGAATAAAACCACTTGGAAAAGAGAGAGACAAAAGGTACGAAAACTTTACATAAGCAAGGATGCAGGTCAAAAATCTCCTGAAGGGATGGGTGTTTTGGGGCACATCTATTTTTGTCTTCCCAGGTGCCACTGCTGCAGAGGAGGGCTGCTAACATCAGTTTTGATGCTCACACCAAGTCCTGGAGAGAGCAGCAGCTCTTGGTTAGATGGATATCAGTTTGCAAAGAAAGAATACCATGAGAATTTCATTGTCACTTTACAGGACATCATTTCTGATCAGAAAAAGAGCAAAGGCAGTGATTTTTTTCTCCTTGTCTCTGCCACCATCACCACCAATTGTTTCCACCTGTGCCTCGAAGAATGTGAAACTTTGAGACCACTGGACCATAAGGTCAACTGTGTTCTTTCTCTGCCTAAATAGTTAAACACCTTTGGTGCCAAACTAAAGTGACTCCAACGAGAGAAATTTTAGCTTCTCGTGCAAACTGCAAATTACATATAGCTTACACACGCACATAAACAGACTCATAGTCACAGTATAGATATATAGTTCTAGTCTAAAAGGTAACATTTTCATTTTATTTCAGGGCAAAACACAAGTTTCCTGGGTTCTTAATTTTGTTTTCACAGGAGAGAAGTTCTCCACAGAGACATACAGCTAGTTGATGGCTTCTCATAGGAAGAAGCCAAGCTTCAAAATGGGAAGGGCTGAGTCCCTGCATAACAAACAGATGGGCAGAATTTTCAGCTTGGACATTATTTTTAAATGTGATGGGATCACTGAGACATGATATAGTCATTGTCACACCACGAATTCTTTGCCTGCCACAGAACAGGAACTGTAAATAAACTCCCAAGGTAACCGATACCCTCGCACAGGCTTTAATCTATCAAATATGGTAATTGTTAGCACAATCTAACAACTTGCTGGCTTGCAAATTAATCACTCAGTCTTAGCAGCAAGGTGCCTCTTTTTATAGCAAATGCTTGGCACATGAAGTGTGGCTAATAAGATGCCTCTAATTTAAGAGTCTCACAACATCCCCCTTAAGGAGATAATTGTTCACACCAAAGGCCTCGATCCCAAAAAGGCTGCAGAGAGCCACACTCAGCATTGCTCACCAACTGCCCCCCACCACTGGAAGGAAGTGAGTGGGAGCAGCCCACCTCTGGCTGGAGTGCCAAGGAGGACACCACAGGATAGGAAAAAACCACTGTGGGATTGCAACTTACCAATATATACACAGGGACCAGAAAGGTTATGGCCATATAATATCATCTCTGACCCAGATATACATACCCGATTATTCCCAGATGTTTGGTAATTTTGAGTTTATAAATGTGAACAATACAGGGTCAAAACCTACAGGCTTATAGCTCCTTCCTCCTAGCAGCACCTTACCCCTCCTGCTCTCCACACCTAATAAAACATCCAAGTCTTTCCTCATCAGTCTCAGCTGATGTGGCAATCAATTGCCTATTTGCACAAGTTCATTCTAGTAACAAAATGAGGTATTTTTGTTAAGCATGAATCCCCCTAAAATCACAAAGATGGAGCAGTGCACCCTGCACCTAATTCAGGGGTGTGACACCAGACTCAGCAGGCTGAGTCCCCTGAAGCACAACATGAATTTGTGAACAGTTCAGAGATCCCATCTGCCAAGCACTTTTATCTCTGAAGTCGGTAAACAGCACAGACACTCGCTGCCTCTCCACTGCTTCTGAAGAGCTAGACTTGAAAACCACCACGGCTACCACAAGGCTCCACCAAGTACATGTGAAATCTCAAAGGATGTAAAAAACAACTCCTTTTTCTCATTTACTGTGCCCAACAACAGGACAAACCTATTTCTCCACTTCTTTGAATCTTTGTGAACACAGAGGCATCCAAACCCCAGCAGGGTGGATGGCACATCCCTTAAACTCCCAGGTCATACAAGTGATGAGCAGCTGATGAACAGCTTTGAAAGAAGTTTGCTGCACATACAAAACAAAATCTAAGGAAACAAGAGAAAGATCATCCAAGGCTATGGTCAGTATCCAAAACGCTCCCCCTAGGGCAGCTTGAGCACTTCCGGCAACTGCACTAGAGACCAAGCTATACAGTATTAACCAGTAACTCTAAAAATTCCTTATACACCACTTTCTTCTCTTTTCTTTTCTATGGAAGTCATCAAAATACCTACTTTGAGCACAACAGCAAATCACTGCCAATCTTGTGAGACTGAGCTACTTCTAAATTGGGAACTGTGACAGGAGAGTAGCAGAGCATTAAGGCTTACCTAAGCAAATGAGTCACTTCAGTTAAAGAAGCAGCTATAGAATTTAATAGAATAAATTGATGTCAACTAATTAACACTTACGAACCTTATTATCAGTAGTTCTATAGAATTGTAGCCTAGATATCACTATATGAACATATAGTTAATAATCTGATGTACAGGATCAAACCCCACTATATTTCCTTCTGACAGGATGTAACTGCCTGCTTAAGAAAGGAGTAGTTGACTGATTAATCAATTCCAAGTTCAAGAGACCAGCACATTATCAGAAGGGCTGACACTGAGTGAGTTGGCACTCGCACTTTTAATTTGGTATTCCATTTCTTAGTTAAACTTCATTGCCTACCTTATTTATATAAGCCTTTTATCTTCTTGGAAAGCAGGAGGTACCTCTCCAGTCAGATTTATTCTTAGAATGCAATCGCTTTGACTTTTTCTTCACATCTTTCTTTCTAACACCACCATGGCCCAAACCTCCCTTCCTGCTGCAGCTGCTGTTCAGGAACACAAAAAAGGTGTATAACTGCTTAGCATATGCTTTCCTCGCATGATAAAAAGTGGGAACGAAACCTGGCTGTTCCCATATGACAAATTTGCTTTGCTATTTTCAGCCCAAATGATATAAGAAGAGGAGCACAAGGGTTTCTCCTGTACAACTCCAAGTCTTATGGCTCAGCACGGCAGCACAGTAAATGAGCTTGGAAACTGCAATGTCTGGGTAAACACAGCCAGACAAAACCTGCTTCTTCAAGTCCTCGCTCCTACGAGATGCACAAAAGCACACAGGTCTCCCCTGCACACCCTTCTGCAAATGTGTAAGCGAGGAAGTGAAGGAGTTGCACACTCAGCTGTTTAAAAACTTCACACGAGTGTGTCTTTACCAGGAGTGAAGTTTTACAGGCTCTGGCAGCGAGGGAAAATGTCAGCAGAGTTTACAAACCAGAGGATGCTGGTGGGACCACAGCCACTTGGCTTTACTTCCTCAGGGGAGGAGCGGCTGGGAAATGAGCCCCGTGAAGGCCACGCACCGATGACACCGATGACACCGATGACACCGATGACACCGATGACACCGATGACACCTCGATGACACCGATGACACCTCGCACCAGAGGCAGCAGCACCGTGCCCCGTAAGAGCGATTTCCAGCTGGTGACAAAGCGGCTGAGACAGCGCTCGGCTCTCCCCCGGGATGGCTACAGCCCCTCATGGGTACCGACAGGAGCAGGCAGCCTGCCACATCTTCCCTGGCCTCCTGCTTCCAGAAACGCTGCTCCAGGTAAATCTGACAAAGGAAAGAGCTGTAGTTGCTGCGAGGGCAGGATCCCACCAAGTCAGTGACCTTTCCAGAAGCACAAGGAAAAAAGCACGTCCCTCTCCCGCGTGCAGCCCAATCCCATAAAGCTTTTTACACACACTTAAATTCATCTTTCCACTTTAAAGCACTTATGATGAACTTTAAGCACTATCTTATGTGCCATGGAAGTTTCCTAAGGTGAGTCTGGAGAACCTGGTCCTTGTCTGCTTATTTAACTGAGCTGGTCTGGCCACTTATTAAAAGAACAATTCTTGCCCCAAGAAGGATTGTCATTAATTGAACCATCCAAAACAGCCCAAACACGGCAAATAAAATGCTCTCAGATCTGATCAAAATTATTCCCAAAATGACTCCCTAAATCCCATTCCAATCCTTTGAGCCACCTTCTAGCATGAGTGCTCCACACAGGCAACTCCAACATCCTGCATCCCAGTGCCATGGGCAATGATGCAGAGTCCATCCGCTGGAGAGGGCAGGACCCTCAGTGAAGACACCCCAACACGTGTTTCCCACAGGCATGTTCTCAGCCCTGAAATCAGGTTCTCCCTTTCCACGTGAGCGCTCCACTTCCATAGGAAAAGGCGACATGTAGTCACTAATTGCTCTAATTTATTACTGTGTGCCAGTTCACTCACAACATCATTTAAGCCCAGGTTAGGAGCTAGATTGCTAAATAAGCCTTAATCATAATAGTCCTCAAAGAACAAAAGGCAGGCAGAGAGGAGCCATTTTGCCTTCATCTGTCTTCTCTTGTTGCCAAAGCCCTCTCAGATGGTTCCCCCATTTATCACTTGGATAGCGATCGTTAGCTCCTCATTCCAGCTCCTACAGACTGATGAAGGTTGTTAGACTTTTTATTTACTTTTTTCTCTAACTATGAACAGAGTTAGTGCTGTAATAACTCCTGTTCTTTTATAAAAGTTCTCATTTAAAAGGGAAGTACTGAAAATTGTATACAACCCCACAGTCTGTACAGAGACATGCTCCTGGATAATGAATAAACAAAGCGACTTTAAAGCAAAATGTAAGCACTCAGATACTCCAAGTCCACACTGTTTACAAAACCTGCATTCTACCCTCATGGCATTTGAATTATCTTATTAAATACACACCTAAACCAAGTAATTCTGGGTTAGAATTGCAGCTGTTGGCTCGGACATATGAGACATTAAGCTCCAAGGAGGATGTGAAATGCACAGTCAGGACCACAAGCTACACTGGCTGCCCTCCCTCGTGATGTAACTGTGCTCACCTGGTCACCCCACGGGACCAGCACCAGGTCCAGGCAGCCCCAGGTGGCACATGGCCCGGAGAGCCACCAGCAGCGTTCCCACAGCAGGGTCTGCAGGGTGGCACTCGCTGAAAGGAGGCTTTGCTCCCCAAAACGGAATCGATTTGCCTTACGGAGGAAGCACTGCCCCCACCTCACCTTTTCCTGCCCGCGGGGGCACAAGGGGCAGGGCAGGATCATCTCCCTCTGCTCCGCCCCCAGCAGTGCCACAGATCCAGTCCTGCTCATTTATTCCCTCACTGCCAAACAAAAACCGGCCAGAGAATTTGGGATTTCTTACAGAATATTTCCATACAAAAAATGCAGAGCAAGAAGATAGGATCCTTTCCCAAAGCCTGATTTCTCACACGAAATTTCCATTTACAAGCACACATGCATTTTTTTCTCCATTTTGAAAAGGTGCCTTCTCAGTGTCAGCTTTCAAAGACCACTTGCCCCCCAGTTTTGCAAAACATCTGGATGACCATTTCAGGATCTTAAGATGTTTCATTTCATTTTCTTGGAAAAAGAAAGGTACAAAGAAGCTGGATGAGAAGAAGGAGTGGTTGGAAATTAACAGTTTCTTTAAACCAAGGATGTGTGAAAACTCAGCTGCTAGGATAAAAAGAATTTAAAAACTAAAACACAAGAAGAGCTGTTTTCTTCTAGACAACTTTGACTTAAACTGAATATATTCTTAATAGAAAGTTATTAATGTGAAAAAGTTTGACCAGCTGTAGATATAACAGATATAACTGGCCAAGTGAAAGAACAGGGAATTCAGCATTCAAATTCAGATCTTTGACACTAATTTATTCAAGGCCGCAAAAATACAGGAGCTGAACACTCAACACCTTTAGCATACAACACACCACCTCTCATCAAAAAGCATCTCATCTGCCAAAAAATTTTAAATTTTTTTTTAAAATGCTCTATAGGCTGAAAACTGCTGACTTACATTTGTTCAGCTAATGTCCAATTATTATTACATGGAACTCCACATGGAAAAAAAAAGTCTAATAAGAAAGCTAATGAAAATTGAGTATTTTACAAGAAAGTTACCTAAGCATAAAGTCAACTGGCTATCACACTGGTATTCAAATCCAGGGGTACCAACAAGGGAAAAGCTGGCATTTACACAGGAATGAGTTCTCAGACATGGAGGAATAGAGTGAGCCAAAATCTTCCAGAAGTCCATTGTCATCATTCTAACTTTAGTTTTTTTCCCTAAACATACATTTCAACACAACACCAAGCTCTCCATACAGTATTTGAAAACCCTTTCCTGTGCATCACTTTGAACTGAAGCTTTTGCAAATTCATTTTTGGGAGAGGAAATAGAGATGGGGGGGGTAGGGCAATGGGAGCACAAACTGCAGCTCTCTCCCTTGCTCCAGCCCCAAATTGCTGAGGATTAGGGATGCATGACGAGACACAAGGTTCAGCCTCCCTGCAGCCTCCTGTCCTCCACAAACGAATGGGGCAGCAAATTGTGGCATTGCTTACTGTGCATGACTTATTTAATTTTGGCTTTTTCCTCGATTATAAGGTTAATGAAAGCCTCTGCTGCACTTCAGCGCAGACAGATTCCACTGCTCCTCTCTTCACCGATTTCAGCCATAAAGCCACACTAATTACTCTGACAGGCTAATGGGAGGAAAAAAGAAAGGGATACAGGCAGACACACACATATTCCTAGTGAGCCGTCATGGGTAAAAGAAGGCTACAGCCCCCCGCCTCGGCCAGCCCCATTGACACAACAAAGGGGCTTCTGGCCTGGCAGCACAGAGCAAAAACTGTGGATGCAGAGAGCAGAATGGGGAGAGGGGGAAAAAGGAAGAAAGAAAAGGAAGTAACACTCATTCTGGTGTTGTGAGGTCCTTACTATGCAAAGCTTTCACGCTACAAAGAAAAGTGCTATTGAGAGAAGGTGCAGGGGACCAAAACTCTGGGAGGCAAACAAGCAAACACGCAGCAGCACCCGCTGCGAGGGGCCCGGGACCCCTGCAAACACAGAAATCACTCAGCCAGCCAGATGCTGGGAGAGACAGCTATTCCAAATACATGAAATAACCACTTTCTTGACAGAGTTGCTCTATTCTGCTGTAACAGGCTGCAGGTGCACACCACCTCCGAGCCTTGCACAGTGCAGACACCCATTGCAGCCATGGGATGGATCATGCATTCAGTTTTCCTGTGCACACTGTAATGTTCAGGTAGTCACAAATTACATCTACTTTGCTGTTAAAAGAGGAGGGAAATTGCACTGTGAGTGAAAACACTTCAGCTGGACAGGTAGCAATGTCGGCAGGGCAGCCCAGACTGCGGCCAGCTCCAGCTGAGCACCCTGGGAGAGGATTTACCTCTCGCTGGCTCCAGATAGAAACCTGCCCTTGCCATAGGCCGGTGAAATTGCCAACTCTAAACACTGCAATTTACCACAGACGCTGACAATAGCTACTGGTTATCTCCTTTGCCAGCAGGAAGAATCACCAGCAACTCTCTCTCCTCAGTTCTCTGAACTTGCATTTAGAGCCCCCCCAATGCACAAACTGCAGCCTCATGCTCTGGGGTGATTTGCTCACTGAAGGTTTCCCCACAGCAGTGAGCACCAGAATGGGGTCTGCATGTACCAGGAGCTCCCAATCACTTAAATAAAATATAATTTCTGTAGTTTAATACATTTTTTTTCTTCTGGATAAAACACTGGGAAATGTGGGCCACAAATAACACTGTGCATTTTTTGCCATGGGGGTCCAGCTCCCCATGAATCAAAGGCATTTTACTCAAGTAAGGACCACAAGGCTTAGAGCTTAGACCACATTTGTAACAAGTACTACTTGAATTATGAAGAGTTTCACCCACAAATCTCAAAACACTTTGCAAACACAAGGAAACCTCATTTTTATCACTTCCCAATTTGGCAAAAATCATGAGGGAAAAGCGCAAAGGAGAAGATTTCCTTTTGGAGAGGGGAAACCCCTCACCAATGGTCAAGAAATGAGACAAAATTCTAGCCCCATGTCTCCACCATTTTGCCACACTCTCACTGAAGCCTTGCCACTCCCTAAGCCCCTTCAGATCACTTTGGAAACGCATTTGGTACATCCCCCATAAAACATGCAGTATTTATCTCCCCATTCCTGAAATCCTGTTATCTTGTCAAATAAAAATAAGCCACTTTCAGCACCAAGAAAGAAAACATATTTTCTGGCTCTCCTGTTAATTATACTTTAAAAATACATAAACTGTAGTCATGGGAATAAAAAAGGTGTGTGGGGGGGAAGCTTTGTGCAATAGCCATACTTCGACACCCTAACAGATACAAACTAAATTATTTTGAGTCTTTCCCAGTAAGTTTCATTCAATTACCTTCACCACTGAGTTCAAAAGGTGATTACCTGAGATCTATTCTGGTTTATGGAATTACAGTCCCTCAATGATGTATGCAAAGACATGGGGAAATCTTAGATTAAAGCTCAGCTGCCTTGGCTAAATATTGAAAGAAGAAAAGCTAGGAGGCGGGGGAAGGAGGAAGGCACTTGGCATTCAGATCTTGTCCACGGTGGAACAATTAATTTTCCACTCTGTGATGAGATGACCGACACAGTGGTGCAGCACATGCATAAATACTTGTCTATCAGCACTCAAAACCTCAGGCAGGAGAGCACCAAAACAGGCCCTCAATGATGTGCTGTCAGTAACGCCTGACAGTCCCTGAGTGGTGACCACTGCTCACAAAAGCTGATCCTTTTTGCCACATTTTAAAATTACTACTCTCCTTTTCAGACTAATGGCTTTTTTTCCCCTGCTCTTAATGCTTTTTTCCCCCCATTGTTTTGTTACATTGTTAAACAACTTCTTAATCTTCTTCCTTTGTATATCTATCGTGATGGGAGGGGAGCACACACTTCTGGGTGCTTTTCAACAAACCAGTCACTTCGGAAGCTCAGGGCACTCCTTCATCCTGGGCTGAGGAGCAGAAGGACAATAAAGATAAATGTAAAACAAACTTAAGAGTGATGATCCCAACTCTTTTGCTGACCCCTTGCAAGAGGCTTGCTCTGCCTGCCCACCCAGCTCCAGACCCAGCCAGGCACGGAGTACCAGCACCTGCCTCCAGCACTGCCCGGGGGGCTCTGACACTCTGCTTGCATTAGGACAGATTTCCAAGTACTCAGGAACCAGAGACATTTCAAGGGCTCCTTTGGTCTGAAATCTCACCGCCGATTTTGCAGAATTCCAAAGAACTACCCTTGCCAGAAGCGGCAAGATGTATTTATCTGTCAGCAAGGGCAGCCCAAGCAGCACAAGAAGGGAAACAAAGAAAAGCAACAAAAAAACCCAAGGCAAAACAAACAAAAAATAAAACCCACCCAAAACAAACCCAAACCCATCCAATCCTGACTGCATCTTGAAATAGCTAGGAGCAAAGTAAATTTGCAAGTCTTCCAGGCTTCATGGACTACCCCCAGGTATCACCTGGTGCCTGCAGACATCGTTTCCCACTACAGCCACCCCGTACCCTCCAGACTTTTTAAAGCAACGACTCCAGACCTGCGGCCACGTTCAGACCCGCTGCAAAACGCTCTCAGGCACAGGAGCCCCAGCTGCCAACAGAGAGAGCAAGAGCCCAAGCCCAGCCCTGTTCCTGGCCACAGCCCCACACCAGCCCAGACGCGCACCCCTCCTCGGCTCAACCCCCAGGAGCTTTCCACGTTCCTTTAAGCAGGACTAGCAAGGCAGCTCCTTTTAACCTTCAGCGCCTTTGCCCATCCCTGACTCGCCCGTGCCCCACAGGCACTGCATGTGCTTTCTGAAATGTCATTGCAATCACACCTGGAAAGCAGGAACAGTGCACACCATCCACTGAGAGCCTGAGCAATCCAACCCCATCCGTGTTAGAAGGGAATAGCTCTGTTTCCCACTCACACTGTGCTGATCCATAAACGCTCACAGGTGTGGGGTGGCACCCTGTGGAAGCGGTTTCATCATCCAGGCAGGACACGGCAGCACAGCCTCTCCTGTGCTGTGCACATCACCCCAGAGCAGGGGTCCTGAGCCTTGGACACGCTGCACAACACAGCCACTTAAAAATAATAATTAAAATATAACCATCTGAAATAACCTATACTAGCGGACATCAGTTGTCCTTTCATTGACTTCCAATTTTCTCACAAGGATGCACAGTAAGCACACAGGTGAATAATGCACCAACTGCATTTCAAATGGTCTCTCACCCAGAATACATAACTACTACTATGAGCTGCAGGACTATTGCTCCAACAAATTATTTAAAATCTGAACAGCTCATCACAAACATAGCAGTCTGACTCAACAGCAGATACACTTTTCATTTAATCAGTTCTGTTATAGCACATGCAATGTTAAAAGCAACAGATAATTACATAAATGAGAGTAATACCATACTAGGTAAAAAGGTGCCACTTACTGTATCAGTAATTTAAATGATGTTTCCAGTATCCTTGTTTTACAGATATCCTTGTCTCTGCCTTTGTAGTTTCTGCCTTTTGTGGCTTAAAAACTGTTTCTACTTTCTTTGTTCAGATGTAAGAAATTCAGCATCATATAATCAGAGGACAAAAAAGCTTGAAAAACACACCTGAAAGAATGCTTACTGTTATTTGACTACTGTCTGCTCCCACTTCTTTCCCCTGGAAGGTTTGTGCCCAAGTAAAATGGAAAAAGCACATCTAATTTTCCTTACAAAAACTATCTCTTACCTCATGGCTACTGAAAAGAAAAAATTATCAAGGTAACATATACATCAGGATTCTTACCATGGCAAATCTAGCATGTGCAATCCACATTGCATCCAAAAGATCCCCTCTAATTATGTCTGCCTTTCTTTACAGCATGGTCACTTTGCTGACTGAATTAGTACTGCACTTCTGGGCTGATGCACACTCAGGAGCTTTCCTGAAGGGACTGGCCCACTTATTGCACAAGTTTTCTTTCACATTTGAACTTTAGAAACTGGAGGAAAACATGAAGTTAAACTGGGAAGCAAGTAGCAAAAAGTACTTGAAAGCCATCTCAAAGCCACCAGCAATAGCAGCCTATTGAACAGGCATTTGTGACAAATGCAGAAGGTGGGAAGCGTAGGAAAAGGGGAAGAAGCAGAGGAGATGCAGTCCACCAAGAGAAGCTGATACTGCCTGAACACATTTCAGCGATCATCTTGCCAGTATAAACGTGGAGTTTTAGTCATTTAAAGAGAAAGTTTTGTATTTCTAAATTGTTAGCTGTCAAAAAAAAATAAAAAATCCATCATCTGAGAAATGCAAGCTGACATGAGTAACACCCATATATGCCCTGGTAGCATGCAGGGTTCTATTACTTATGCTACCTTTTAAACACTCCAGAGTTAAATGGAAACATAAGCAGAGCTGGTGACAGCTTTTCCTGAAGCCCAGCAGAGGGGCAAATCCATGTGGTGTAATCATACATGGTATGGTAAAGGCCACATTAGGTCAGAGGCGAAGGAGAAGAAATATTTGCACCTTAAACATCCCTTAGGATCCACTAAGACACAGTGTCCCAGCAGATGGGATGGCCACCACAATGCCTGCATGGCAACAATTTCCTCTTTGCAGAGCATTCACTGTGGAGAGTTGCAGGAGAAACCACCTCTTGGAAGGATTAAGACACCACGAAAAAGTCCAGCCACACTGAGTTGGTAAATTCAGGGAGTGACCTTCCACCTTGACCAGACGGCTTTCACCCTGGGGACCCAAGACAGAAGTGCACACAGGCTATAAAGTTAAAGGCAAGTTTCTTCCCCATCTTTAAGGCTAGACTGCGCTGTACCACACACATGCTATTTGCCCACATGGGAATTTCTGGGATGTATAGTGTGCATCTTTGCCGAGAGCTTCCCAGTGACCCCAAGGCTGCAAGGAACTGGCTGGGTACCACAATCACACCAGTGCTGGGGCACGTCAGGCACCAGCTACACACAGGCACGAAGAGCTCTCCTCAGCCCCTTGAGCAGCACCTTCAGAATGTGCCCAGTTATATTTGCATTAGAAACAAAGGAAAACAAGCAAAAAAGAAAAAAACGAAACAAAACAAAACAGGGAAAAATACATATAAATCTGTATAAATGGAGGGAAAACTGAGTAGAGAAAACAGGGGTGAAGGGGGGCCTCTGCATCATGGCCAGTGCCCAGGCAGGAGCTCAGGGATGCAGGAATGAGGCACTTCAGCTGCCCATATGTGCAGCATGACATGCTGCTCAGAAAAGGAACATTCACAGCCAAGGATCTGTAGAGAAATATCAGTGCAGTTAAGTATGCAAATATTTTGCTGTTGACAAGGGAAGTAATACGGTACTTTTTCAGCAGTTTTCCTCGTGCATCTCTTTAAAGACATCAAAAAGCAATACCATAAGCCCCACCATCACCCTCACATTTGACACTGTAAAACTACAAGCATACACAAATGCAGGTATGTGCACTCCCAACATACTTTCCCCCTTTTCAGAAATGAAGTGCCACTTTTAAATATTTCCACTTTACTTGCTTTGAATTGCCGGAGATCAAATGAGTCAATTAAGTGCTGTGTCTTTTTTGTGCGGAGGCAAGATGAAGGTAATTTGCTGCTCAGTGCATCTGTTTCCTCATCAGCACAGTAAGGACCAGGCTAATTAGGGGAGGAAAACAATATGGTCATATGGATAGGCCAGATTGCCTGTCACTCAGCTATTCAGCAGCCAGGCTGTGCTATGAGGACAGC
This sequence comes from Pardalotus punctatus, assembly GCA_013400915.1. Lineage (NCBI taxonomy): Eukaryota > Metazoa > Chordata > Aves > Passeriformes > Pardalotidae > Pardalotus > Pardalotus punctatus. Next base: position 230,464 of record VZTX01004072.1, on the reverse strand, counting down.
ACACAGATGAGGAGTCTTCATCTCCTTCCTTGCTATGCCTTGGGAAAAAAAAAAAACCTACTTCAAGCACTCAGATGGTTACCTGAATATTTTTAGCATTAATCCCAAAAGGTTCCTCCCCAAATCCTGTGGTTACTATGTGCCCATGATGAACGTCGCCGCTCTGTGCTCTGTGAGGATCCAAAACAGCGGGTGCCCAGGGCTCTCTGGGGGGCTCACGGCACCAAGGTGGGCGAGCAGGGACCCTGGCCATGCCCTGGAAAGCACAGGAGAGCCGCAGCACTGGCACAGGGAATGCGCTGCCAGTGTGTGCTGCCAATGCATCGCTCTGATTGCCCTTTCTGCCGACTGGAAACCTGCACTGCCAGGCATCGCTCCGGGTCCCGCTGCACTCGGGGCAAGCGAAGGCAGGGTGTTCCCTGCTCCCAGACCTTCCCATGCAGCAAATGGGAAGGCACCCATCTGGAGGATGACTGGGTTTTAATGCAGCAAAATCTTCACAGTCTCTGCCTCCCTATTGCCTCCCACACCGACATTTTTTTAAAAATACATGTTTAGAAAACAACCGAAAATTGTAAGAAGCAGTACATGATCAAGAACCATCTAAATTGCTGTTGTTGCTATCCCTTTTCTCTCCAACACAGAAAATTCCTAAATATTTTCCTTCATTTTGAGTTGCAATAAATTCAATTAGCTATATGATTTTATTCCCAAATTCCTCTAACTCTGAAACACTACAGAATCACAGACCCCAACTCAACAATCATGAGGGGAGTACCCTGATCCTGCTTTAAATCACCAATCCTAAATCTCATGTCAAAAGTTATTTTCTTGGCAAACTGAAAACATGCAAGTGCATGAGAAAAATGACTTTAGGGAGAGAAGGTAGAGATAAGTAATTCCAAGTCACTCACACACAATCCCACTGCAGCATTTCTGTTTATTAGGAGAAGATACAGAATATCAGAGGAAGTTCATTTATTCACTGGCCTGTAATATCAAGCAGCAGCAGACATTACATTTACCACATCCGAGCTTTATTTGCTACTACAAAATGAAATGGTAGAGGGTACAGAAAACAAGTTAACTCAGATGGAGCATATCATGAAGGCAATCAGCCTAAGCAAGGGCTTTCTCACGTCCCTGTCAGGCACTGCAAGACACAGACCGAGTGCCCCATGCTGCAAATACAGTTTTTGTTTAAAAAAAAATAAATTATTTACTTTAATCGAGTATTCCCAGCAGATCTCTGGTTTTACACTGGTCAGAAGCACACCAATAAAGTCTGCTCCTCAAACAGGGCACAATTGAGCAGAGCTTGCTAAAAAAACAACCACAAAATAAAAACAAAAAACCACCTAAACAAAACCAAAAAAAACCCTCCATGAAATCCAGAATAGATGTTGAATGGAGTCCAGCCTTCTTTGCACAGCAGGGAGGGCACGTTCACTCATAAGCCATTTAAAAATAATGCCAGGGAGCATCTTATTGCCTCAGCCCAAAATGAGACAACTTTCATCCCAGATTTTGGCACACATCCCACACATGGCTTTGACCCAAAGGCTTTGCTTAAACCGAAGGAGCTCTTTGCTCCCATTCAGAGGGCTGCAAAGTTTGGGATTAGTCACCAATTCATCTAGATCCATAAACAGACATCTAAAAGCATGGATCAGACTGCAGAGCTCCCTCTGAACTTCAAGTCTTTACCCTTGCATCCCCATCAGACCTCACAGAAATTGCATTTCTTCCTTACCAGCTGTTCACACCACTTTTTACAGGAAGCCTACAACAAATCCAACCCCTCAAACAGGTGAATGTTATCTGATGATATATGTCCAGAGATAGGGGACAGTATTTGAGAACAGCTATGATTATACACAGCAACATAGGTGAAAATAAATTAGCAATTAGTATGCCATGTATTCAGTAGAAGTATATAAACTCCTTTAACCACAGCTTTATTGCACCAGTATTCAAAAAAATTGAGGACTGAAAGTGCAATACCATATCTTTCCACTTCTTGAAACCACTTGAATTGTTCTAAGAGTGTGTAAGTCTTAGAACTTGTCCGAATGGCATAATCAAATTTAGCCAACTATGCAGAAAATGCCACTGGCTGGAATGGCAAACCAGGCTATTTGCTTCATTACAAAAATCCCGGCAATTACCCATGTCCTCCCCAAGAACAGATACGTGATGGGGCAGCCATGACCCAGATGAAAGGGGAGGACAGGGTGAAGTGAAGGACTGGCCTGTGACCAACAGGGACCCCTGCTCTGCTCATGGGCCCCACCAAAGTTTTGCCATGACCGTTTTGGAAAAAAAAAAAACAAACAAAAAAACAAACCCAAAAAAACTCCATCAGGGAGAGGTATTGAGTGGTGAACCTGGGGGCTGGCACTCTTATAATTACTTTATCACAGTAATTGGAACAGACTGCAAGCACCTAGACTGAGCCAAACTAGCCACAAAGTCGCTACGCTGTGGTTTTGGCTGGAAAAAATAGAAAGAAAGTCACCTTTGCAGTAAGTAAGAAAAGAAAATATGCAGCTCCAAGCTGGCAAACTAGCACATCTGAAAAACCAGAGACGGGCACACATTTTGGCCAATTAAACTGAGGGGGTCTAAAAGTCTGGAGTGAAAAATCTTGGCAATTTCAGCAATGATTTGCATTAATTAAAAAAAACCCAAAATGCAAAGAGCAACCAACCAAAGGGAGTACTTGAATTTTAAGAGACACCTTCAGTCCAGCCAACACTGAAAGCATTTAAATTCTGGCAGCTTCTGAAGTGCATGCCAGCATGAATTTAGAACCCTGGATACATTCAAAGTCTTTCAGTTGCAGTTTCACTAGAACATAGTGAAACCATACATGACCAAATCATTATAAATAAAGTTTTTTGAGCTCATTGGAAGACAGTACTGATGGATTCATGATCTGTGCTGCTGTAATAGAGCTAGTAATAATTTTGATGTATTGAATTATTTTTTATTTGAAAAAAAAAAGTAGATTTCTGTAAGGAATGCCTGCTGAGGAACTTCTGCTGAACTGAACACTGTATGTTGCTGACATTGTCACTATGCTTTAAGTCAATTAGTAAGACTGGAGCCAGATGGTTGAAAACAACCAAAATTACACAGTACATTCTGTTTATTAGTCAGGATTATTATTCAGGCCATAATTGTTTTTAACAGATTATTTATCATTATTAAGGTTACAATGATATGCAAGAAAATTACAAAGTTAAGAAAAACATGACTTTTCAATCACATCTGTCCCCTACTCTACTCAAAACTTTTCTTAAATGTCTGAACTAAAGAATTGAGGAAAAAAAAAAAAAAAAGCACCTACCTAAAAGGAAACCCATTTCATTAGCCAGACACACCTGTTTTGGGACATGACCAGAGAATGTAGAAAGATACCAGCAGTGGGAAGTTTCCCAAAGCTGCTTTTTGCATTGCTGCTCACCTGAGCTGCTGGGAGCCTCCCCCAAGGATGGGAGGGTGCTCAACTATTCCAAGACTGCCTGGACCCCACCATGAAGTTTTTCTACCAAACCCCCTTTGAAAAGCATACCTTGAAGTCCTACCTCTAAAAGAATCATTCCTCCTGAACTCCAGGACAAATGAGAAAACCTAGAAAAGGCAGGTTTCACAGCGATTAATAACAGAGAATTCAATTGGAATAACCATTCTGGACTTCATTTTTAAGCAATGGCAAGCACGCTGCTCCAGGAAAGACCAGAGCTTACTGGGGAAGTAATCACTTGTTTCCACCATGGATACCATCATATCTGTCTCCCTGTTTCACCAGCTGAGATGGACCCCTCTGATTAGTTTTCCTGCAGTCCTCCTCTTCCACTGATTTTTTTTTTAGTTACTCACTCATACAAACCACCATGTCAAGATAAAGACAGTAGAATGCTTCCAGACATGAGACATCCATGGCTCGGAAAAAGGCTCCTCCGAACTGCCTCCAGCATTGTCAGTTTGGGATATTCAGTCCTACAGCTCTCTGAACCCTCAAAAGCAGAAATCCCAGTGCCAGCTGCAGGGATGAGCGATACCATCAGGACTACAAAAAAGGCAGGTACTCCTATCAGAGCCTACCCTGGAGAGGAGGAGCACACAGAAAACTCAATGGTGTACAAGAGCCGCATGTAAACTAAAGTCCTACTCCTCTGTTGCTGGGAGTATTAAGCTAAGAAGAAATCTGTGCAAAATAGGTCTCTTCCTCCGACACAAAATTTTAAGTTTGTAACTGAAGTCAAGGCACAACAAGAACTCAAGTTGGATGAATCCAATCTCTTAAGCCTCTAACTTAATATATACACTGTAATTATCTGAAGATTTATCTTTGTATCCTGCAGCCTTTGGGGAGCAGTTACATTTCTCTGCCCACCAAAGTCCCAAAACGCAGTCTGCCACATTGCAGCTGCATTCAGCTGTGAAACAGGATCTCTTTGCTACAAAACTAAGTGCTTTGACACACTATAGCACTCGCACTCCTGTAGGCTTTTCAAAGGCACCGCTCTCCTCCCTCCTATTCATACAGACAAACCAGCATCTCATCCCACTGAGCCATGGTATTCTCAATGCTTTTGCTTGCTGCTAGGCTGAGATTTGAAAACTTCCCCTTAAAGGAGGAGTTAAAAAATGGCACTGGTAATATGGATAAAGTGTCCTCTAAAGTGGACAAAATATGAGGCACCATTAAGAAAAAGGGCACCAGACAAGAAAAGCATCATACTTGCTCACGTGATCCTCACCATTAAGCTTTGGACAGAAGAGTGAGGAATGCAGGGAAGGAGCAGACTGGCTAATCAACAAGTCCATCATGCAGATACCCATTAAGACCATATTACATTTTCCAAAATCCATATACTTCCTATGTTCCTTCATCTCCCCCCACACCTACCTCCTCATTGCCCTCAACTTCTAATAGCAGTAATGACCTTGGCACATGGCATTTTCTTACAATTAATAGTCGGCTGGTGTTAATGGCCCTTGGCTACACCTTGGGCCATCAACTCCTCCCAGACAGTCATTAATCCCAAGGAAATACCCTGCACCTCAATCGTTATTACTTAATTACCTCCACACATAATCTGCAGAGATGTAACACCACACCAAAGGATTGACTGCCAAATTATGACTGAGAAAAAAACTTCCAAGTCAAAAGACTGAAGATACTGCACCAAAACCCAATTAAAGGCATTTTAACATGTTAATAAACAAAGGGTAATTGTTTTGAGCCTGAATCAGTTACTCAAGTAAGCAAAGCAACTGCTTTTGACTAAGTGGAGAGTTTGAGGGGCTCCCCTGTTTCACAATGCAAAGGCAAAGCTCTAACCCAATTTTACACTTCAGCAACAAAATGCTGCTTTTTAATAGGCCATAAACTGCACCAAGTAACAGTTTTTGCTCAGCTGGGGAAGACTTTGAAGAGAGTGCGCACTCAATGGCTGCACCAGCAACAAACAGTGAATTTGTGACATTTGTAACAAAATCCTGTCAATTAGGGCTGTCCCAAGCAGTGCCGCGTCCTTCTACACAAGTAGCCGGAGCTGCTAGAGCTCCTCCTTCCACTTCGTTGCTCCTCACATACCCCTGCCACCTTCAGGGCAGGTGTTTTTCCCAGATTACATATACTCTGCAGAGCCAAATATGATTAACTGCGTTCTTACATTATCAGAGTCACCCAAAGTGAAGACAGACCTCATATTTCATGATGCTGCATTAATGTCTCCATCCCAAAGGACACCAAACTTCATCACTGTTTAATTCAAGCCCAAAGCCTCTTTCATCTCCTGCCGTGCTCCTTGAGGACAATGGGGAAACAGGTTTGGGTAGCAGCGGAGCAGAGGGAAGATGAACGGTCCCGTCAAAATAAAACACAATAAAAGCCTGATCCACAGAGGAGGATAGGCTTGAGGAAACAATTCAGATGAAGAGGACACCTGATGATTTAAATGTGAGACTCAAAGGGAAAATGAGATGTTGATAATTGCGAGAGAAGTATCTTTTCATTGCCTGGACTGTCATTAGCTGGGATAGGAAAGAAGATGACAATCAGAGACTTCATAAATCGGTCAAGCACTGTGTGTTGCTGCTCCCTGGCATTAAGCAAACATCTGCCCACACCTGCACCAGCACGGGGACACAGCAGGCTCCTGCAGGTTGCTCGGGGGCTGCCTTTCCTCCTGGCTTGTCTCCTTCAACCGGTGAACTCTGCTGAGCTAAAAATAAACATACAGCCTGCAGACAGCATCTTCCAGACCTCACCTTTCCTCCCCTGTGCTACAGCCACCTACGTGCCACAACCTGCCAAAAAGGCATTTCAAAGCTATTTATCAGTGCTCACAGTAGCAGAAAAAGGCTTGTGCATCATGCTGCCCTGTTGTGCACCTCCTCCTCTTTCCCATCATACAGCTTTTCGGTTTTGCTTTTATGGGGTTTTCCTAATAAGGATTTGCCCAGGCCACTGAGTTCTCCACTTCTTCCCCCAGGCTGGCTACCTACCTGCCCTAATAGCTGCATAATTAAAGGGAAAACCATTCCAGGTAACTGGCAAGCTCTCCTAATTGAAAACCAGGGAGGTAATCATTTGGCCCAGGGAAAAGCCCCACTCACATGCCGTAATACAGACCACCATCTGTTTGCTAAATTAGCAGCAGTGAAACGTCAGCATAGAAATGACTGACACCAATTAGTTTTTAAGGAGTTTGCCTTTACACAGAGGACACTTGACCACCTCCCTGAAGCTCTCCCTGCAACGAGAGGTAATTTCTGTTTGAAGGGGATAAAACAGAGATGCAGCCACACTTTCTTGAGCATAAAACCAGTAGCTTACTGATGATGGATCTTCCCAGCACATTCTGTTTAATGGGACCAGTACCCTTGGCTCTCATTGCCTCAAGCAAGCATTCATCCTTCTTGCAGGGGCACTTGGGTCCAGCTCTCCAGGAGCAGGATGAGATGTTCAGCCTCACATATGACAAAGGCAGCCCCTCATCTAGGGCAGCTTCCTAATTCACTGCAATTAACCAAACTCGGGGTGAGTAAGGAGCTGTCACAAGCTCTGCCTGGCTCATCTATAACAGGAGACAGAAATACCACCCCTGCTTTATGTCAGATCAGAAGGCTGCAGCAGGGCTGCATCACCTGCTTCCCCTGGCAATTCCCACTCAAGCCAAATCCTCCCCATCCGGAGCAGAAACTTGGCCATTCAGCAACTACCTGTCAACCCCCACTTTTTCACCCCTCTGCAAGCAAACACAGATGAGGAGCACCTGAAGTGAGGAGCACCTGAAGTCAGGACCACCTTGGGCATGCACATCACACTGCCCAGAAGAAAACTGCAGCAAAAACTGCTCACCACAACACAAAGATAACACAGCAGCTCAGCTCCTCAGCTCCATCTTCATGAGACTTACCCTTCTATTACCATCATGGCAGCTGTATCCCTAATGCTCCCACCTCAAACTAAAATCCAGGTGCCACTGCGCACAGCCACATGGGGAAGAAGCCGTCCTTGCATCCAAAAAACCTTTCCATAAGAAGAAAACAGAGAACAGAGCGGAAACCAAGACAGGGGAGAAGCGGCTGGCACAGGGGGATGCCAGGAAACCCTGGGACCAGCTCAGAGCATCACTGCAAAGCCCTCTTCAGTTGCCATGTCCAGAGCCACAGGGAGAAAATGCAGCTGAGGAGGAGTGGGGCGCTTCTTCCTCTCCAACCTGCATGCACTGAGTAGAAGGCACGCCACAGTAAATTAAAACAAGGATGCTACTCAAGCAAGGAATCTAATTTCGCTAACTAAAATTGTTACAACAGCTATAAAATGAAACAACATTAAAGCACACAATATATTTGCCATTTACAACTTCCCATCATATAAGAAGGCCTTCTTTCCCCAGCACTGCTTTTTTACCTAGGGGTAGGAAAACCTATAAATACACTAATATTTCTCCTAGATTTGTATTTTTCCAGTGAATGCACAGCCTCTGTAGCACACCCTGTGCAGATGGCTAAAGGGCCAGTGCTCTCAATACCATTAAGCATCCAAAATCCAGACCCCATCACTTCCCATCCCGATACACAGGACTGGGATGCTGTGTAGGCACACACGTACGCTGTTCACTGACTGTTAGAGATGTCCCGCACACAGAGCGGGACACGGGAAACCACAGACACATTGTGCTGTGTGTTTTCTAAGCCCAAGCAAAGCTGTGCCACTGAAGCAGTCATCAGAGGGCTCCTCTACATGCTCAAAGGTCTTTTTTGTGCTCATCAGTAAACTGCAGGAGGTCCCAATACTGTCTGTAGTCCTGCTAGCCCACGCAGCCTCACACAGCCTTTGAACTCACAGCAAGGGCACTTTTAGGAACTTAGAGTTACATTTTAATTCTTCACTTTGACACATGATAATGTTAGCAATTAGTACTGTGGGCAAACTGCTTCCCTCTCTCTTTGATGTTTGTTATTTTTACACTGATTGTTTTGCTGAGAGAGGAATTTTGATTTCACATTATTCTTCAGGGACAATGGAGAAGTACTTAATGTAAAGCAAAAAATTTTTTAAAAATCACCCATGAAGCCTAATATGATACCTAGAGTTGTATCTGAAAGCCTTTGCATCAAATATTACCATTATGAGGGTCACATAACCATCTCAAATATCCACTTCCCCACACACCCCTTTTGCAAGAGATCTATTTTTATTTTCGCTTAAGCATCAGAACGAGTAACGGGGAAAAGTTTGAGAAGAGGCTGTACAAAGTTCCTGAGGCGAGAGCTCATTAGTGACTCACCGCGATAATTAACAGTTAAGCTGACCCCATCAGGAGTCAAAATGCATTTTTGTCACGGAACTGGAACGCATCTCCAGAAACCACACCACGGCAGTTCAAAACACACACACACACAGGTGGCACCCTCAAAAAACACAACGAATCATTAGGGGACTGCATTCATGTTAAGACATAAGTAAACAACAGCAAATAAAGCAAATACTATCTGCGTGATGCCTTGATATATTTCCCTCAGATATTTTTCAGGTGTCAGCTGTAATAAATGAAGCATTTACTGGGTGCAGACGACACTTTAAACAAATCAGCGCAAGTCCCTAAAGGAAACAAGCAGCAGCATATTCGGTAGTATTTCATCATTTCGGAGCTGGCAGAATGAAGCTGACAAGTACACAAGATAAATACTTTGTTCTGTCACGCTGTGTCATGTCGGAGAAAACATAAAGTGTTATATGACCTTTGGAGGCACAGCCCAAGGAAGCCTTCCTTCTCGCTTCCACGCCGCTGTTTGCAGCAGGGAAAAGAGAAGATAAAATAGAAACACCCCTCCGAGGGGCTGCCTCGCAGCACCTGTAACTCAAGGGATTTCACAGCCACCTTCTTGGCAGAGGTTATGTTGCCAAAGCCTTAAGAGGGAAGAACTGTTGGAGCACGAAGCAGCGCTGCTGCACCTCCTGCAGCTCTGCAAAAACAACAGTAAGGCGCTCCTCACGGAGGGGAAAGAAATAAGATGGTGCAAGTTAATTAGTATTGATCACTATTTTCCACCAACAGAAAAAGCATTCCGTTTGCTTCCTTCTAAACAAAAGAAAATACACCCTTTTGCTCTTGGTAGGACTTAAAAGCAGAAGCTGGGCTGAGCAGAAACCAGGCCTGCCGCTCTCAGCGGCAGAGCGTGGCTGCGGCACAGCAGCACAACCCAAGGGCGATGCCTTCTGCTCCAAAACCCCTTCACTGAGCCAGACAAAACCAGGCTGGGGCACTGCTCCTTCAGGGGGCTGTGCTAGATCACAGCGTGCCCCAGCCCCACTTCAACCGAACCTGCATCTCCACACTGAGCGTGCAGAGCAGAGCGAGACATCCCTGACAGCCCAGGGAAACCTGAACCCTGTACACACACACACAAAGGCCCTTGGTAGCTTTACGCTCATTCTAGCCAAGCTGAAATTCCACTTTTTAGATTTTTTTTTTTTCTTGCTGTTCTAGAAACATCCCCCAAGCTCCAAGTCCTAAGGCAGGTAGGGCAAGCAGTGCTGGGAAACACAGACACGACATTTCCATCATATTTGTACATGGCAAATTTTTATGTACTTGGTGCCTCACTGCAAGTATGACCGGAGAAGGAGAAAACCGAAGTGTTTTGGGTAGGTGAGCAGCTATTAATAAACACCTTTGAATCCTGGTTTTTTTTTTATTTTTCAATTTTTTTCAAGAGTTCCTATTTTTAAAGTGCAAGAAAACTAACTCGATAAAATTAAGATGGCTGCAAAGCCACAAATACGAGCTGGAAAACTCAGAGCTGGGTTTAACGTGGAAAACTGGTTTTAGGCATTTTGTATTAAAATCAAGTATCAAACATATAATTTTATTTAAAATAAATCACTATGTTTTCTCAAATAACTGTAATAACTAGCCATAGAAATTGTATTAATCACAAGGGTGACAATGTTTGACATATTTCCCCTCCCCTTTCTCCCATGAAAGACAGCAAGCAACAGACCATCCTCATTATTTACATTGTCACTTTTATGTAACAACCCACAGTTACAGCATCTCCATAATAAATTATATTTATTTACATCAACTTCCTGGCTTTCATGCTGTATCTAATTACTGTGAAAGAGACAAATAGGTAATTAAGCTATTTGCGGCTAAAGAAGACTGGAATTATCAGTGTAAAAAGATAGGTAGTGGAAAGCTGGCTCTCTGGTATACATAGTAAAATGCAATAATACTAGAAGTGGATAAGGTAAAAAGCACATCTGTAATTATTAACAATATGCTTAACATTTTAGTGTCACATTATTATGAATTAATTTGACATTCATTAGGGTTGCTCTGATCATAATGAATCCGTTTGCCAATTGCTTTGCCTTCAGATAAGACTCCCATGGTTCCATCATAACCCAGTCATTAAGTGTTAATTAACAAAAGCTTAACAATGAGACACTGGAAAGAATAGTTAGATAACAAAACAAAGTGGTTTGACCTGCTAAAAACACTGTAGAGGGAAAAAAAAAAATAAAAGAAATGGTGAGACAAAGAACCTCTTCTATTCATTTCTAGGCAAGTTCCTTCAGAAATTAGATTTGGGATGGCTGCAAAGCAGGTTACATCTGTCTAAGTGCTCCAAATCCTGGCCCTTCTGGGCCAAGTTCAACTGCCCAACCTGAAGCTGAAGTTACCGCAGGTCTAACCAGGCAGAGAAGAGCTACCCAGAGAGGCTGCCCAGCCACGAAGCCAAGGACAGAGAAAAAAAATTCTTCACATCCAGGGGAGCTCAGCACAGCATGGACAACTTCTTCCCAGGCCTTAAGTTGAGATGGAGAGCAATGCCCACCTGCTCATCCCAACCCAAACCCAGTCACGGGGCATGCAGCATCATGCCAGCAGTTTATCCTTCTCCCCCTGCAAATTACACAAATTGCACGATGTTTTAAGCATCATATTAACTACAACTGCGTGGCACTCTATGCTAAAGAAGAAAAATACTCAGTAGAAAGAAATGAGAGGCAATCCAAATTATAATTTATTGTAAGCATCCATTAACTAATGCTGAAATGTAACAAAATACTTTCAGAAGTACACAGGGTATCTGCAGGAATACTAAACAGCTTAATTATTTTTACTGCTCATACATTGAATATCAAATTAATTTACAATAAAGAAACAGCTGCAAGAAAATTTTGTCCCACAAACAGAAGTAGCATGACAACTGCTTTTACTGCCCATCTTCCCATCCCCTGGATCTTGGAAAGTACAGAAGGAAAGGGTTAAGTGTCCCACTCTTTTCATATTGAGGCTTAAATGCAAAACAAGCTCTTTTCCTCCCTGCATTTCTGTCCCAAAGCCTCCCTGGTGCAGTGCCACCAGCATGTCTTGTGTTCCGCTTCCCCACTTTGCACCAGACCACCCTGAGTCACTGCTACACTCCCTGAAGTTTGGGGATGGTGCCAACTCCTTCCCAGGGAGCATCTCTGCTCCCTGCCAGCGGGAAAGGATGTGCCTGGGCATCACATGGAAAATTCCAACAGTGGGTTTTGTGTGTTTTTTGGGATGCGGCACCACTAAGTGAAAAGGATGTACTTCACCAAGGGATGCCAATGGAATGCACAGATCTATTTCTTCTGACAAGCTCACAGGGACAGAACCCTTCCCAAAAGTGGGAAGTGAGGCTTTCCTGCTGCAAGACCTGCATTTTCTTACTATGAGGAGCCTTGACCAGGCACACTGCTGGGGGAGATAACTGAGCACAATTTCACTAACACCTCCCCTGCTCAGCAAGGAGCAGGGCCAATAACTGTATTTACTGTAGGATGACCCCAGCAGATGATGATATTGGGCAAGTGAGGCTTGCCTGAAAGGGCTCCTAAAAAAAAAAAAAACCAAAAAAAACCTACCAACAAACAAACAAAAACACCACACCAAAAAAACCCAAGCCACAACCAAATAAAACTGGTTTGCATATTCAATCTCCCCTGTTGCTCTCTTCCTGCTGCATTCTTCCACCTTCCCTCACCTTGCCATGGGAAGCCACACCTCTGCAGGAAGAGCTCTTCTCCCCTGTCTCCCATGCCGGCCTGTGCAGCCACCTTGGGACAACAGCAGGCAACAGAGAGGTGGACACCCAGACACACTAAAAATAACACCAGCACTGTGCTCAGCCTGGTGCTAGAAGAGTGGGACAGCTGCCATTCGCCTTTCCCAGGCAAAGCAAAGGAGGGGTTTATTCATCCCAGCCTGCTGGATCCCACAGCAAAGCCAGGTTATTACAACAGGATAAGCAGATCCCATGAAAAGCCACCAGGAGAGGGGATGTGGGGTGCCCATGACAACCCACACAGCAGGGCTGGATCCAGACCCACAGCACCCCAAAGCCAGCAGAGCTTGCAGTTCCCAATCTCTAGAAACTTCCTGGCTATCCCAGCACAGAGAGGAACAGATGGAGGGTCCACACAGGCAGAGGGCAGGCACCTACTGATATAAAACCAACACATAATAACCCTAAAAAAGTAATATTTTTTTAGATGTTTTACAAATTTCAAAAATCAAACACCCCAGTGGGAAAGCAATGAAGAAAACCATCCACAGATTTAACAGCAAGTGTTACAAACAGAAAGATGTGCAAAAGTACATCTCCTTCAGTCTGCCTTCAACAGGTACTCTTAAAGGCCCTTCCCTTTTCCCCCCCCCTTTCAATTAGCATATACTCTAATTTGCAACAAAGGCTCCAAACTACCTCAACATGCTCATAAATTCTGACAAATCCAGGAGATGAAAAAGTAACCAACTGCAGAGAATTTGTCTGACCACACTGCACGTCATTATTGTGTAAGTCCCTCTTCTGTCCCTCCCCCTCCTCTGTTAAAATACTTCAGCCTCCCAAACCACTGTCTTTTGCCAGTTAAAGGCTTGGCTAACTACACTTCCAGGCAGCAGGAGGAAGACACAGGCTGTACTTCATGCGCTCTGAGCTGCACAGTTTGCAGTAACACAGGTGATGTGACCCCAAAACTTCAGTGTCTCGCTGGTAGACTGCTCCCTGCTAGCACCAGAGCAACTGCAAGCCAAGGTCAATTCTTTTCTTTAATTCCCTTCTTTCTCACTTTTTTTTTCTTTTCCCATGGCATGGGAAGAGAGCTTAGTTGTTTCTGCATGGATGCAAGGTGAATGAGGCTGTCGCTTCTCATTGCAGTGCTATTTATTACAGGTCGCTGACATAATACAGCTTCCCCCAATGCAAGCAAAAAAAGCAGGCAGGAGTTCTTGAGCATTGTCTTGCTTCTTTGAAGGGAATATATGAAGAGGTTTTATTTATTTATATAGTGATCTGACAATGGAGATGCATCAGCTTGTTTTCAGAGGCTTCCAGCTGAAAAAGGCAAGTTTCCTTGTTAGTAGGAGGTTTTAAGGAATCTGCACACGCAATAGAAGAAAAGAAGAACACGTCAGAAAAAGAAACTGCAAGACTAACAAGACACACTGATGAAGAAAGGAAAAATTATACTGGAATCAAGGGTGGGGAGAACAGGGGGAGTACTGCGGGCTTGCTCCTGCACAAGCCAGATTCACTGCAAGGAAAGAAACAGGGTCATAAGAATTAAGCTCCACATCCCTGGCTGGTGAAAATCTTGCTGCAGCAGAAGGCCCGTTCCCAAAAGAGTGTCTGGTTGAAGAGTTGGTTCTGGTCTCTCATCAGCAGTTCCTCCCAATTTAATTCATAGTTTCAGATGAAAAGATTTTATAGATCTCTGTTCTGTCTTGAGATGAGTTTGCCTAGAGCTCCACGCAATAAATTGATGATGAATCAATTTTCCTGCACTGTGCTTTGTAGTCTGCTTTTTTTCATACAGTGCTGAGAGCTGTGTATAAAATACCTCATTCCTTACTTGTTTTTTAAAGGTAGGATAATGTCTCTAAAGATCAAGAATATCCACAGCCTATTTTTAGATTGCTCACAGTAAGCCAAAACTGCCCTAATAAAAAGATCTTTTAATTCACCTGTAATATTTTATTCCAAGGCCAGATTAAGAGATAAACCAGCCTGTACCGGAGGCTGTGGAAGTTGCAGCGGTGACTCAGAAGCAGGCAGAGTGACCAAAACTGGGAAAAGGCTTTGCAAGCTCCCGGTGAGACTGGCTTTCACTTTCACCCCCCACTCCCAACAACCCACAGATCCCACAGCACCCTAAGTCACACAGCACCAGTACATGACTGGCAAGAGAATGGTCCAGAGTCCTCCTGGTAACATGCCTTAACCCTTTCAGCCGCCTTTTCTCACAGCAGTATCTGTAACAAAGCACAGCAGTTGCTATGGAGCAAGGAGAGCTATTAGCGCCTCTGTACTAACATAATATAATTAGTATTATAATTTCCACAGCACATTTTTTTATCCCTTCTTATCCCGGAATGCTTTATGGATTTATACCTTTACTCTCTGTCTCATGAGCCTGAACTGAAATCATGGACTAGAAATCCATGGCTTTGGAGAGCTTACAAGTCTTCAAGACCATATTTCCCAGCCCTCAGGGTTCCTACAGCAGAGAGCAGGTGGTCACCAATGGCCACAAAAACTTTTCCAGCAACATCTAAACGCTTTGGGGGAAGTCCAGCAAGGCCAACCCCACAACTGACACCACAGAGCCAGCAGCTCCTGTCCACAGACCCCCTACCCAGCTCCCACCCTCCCCAAAGGTTGATGTATCCTACACAGAAGAATAAAGAAAATGCAATCACCCACATTGGAATTTGAAAAGGCTGCCTGTGCATCCCACAAAAAGTCAGACTTTCAATTTATCAAAGCGTGCCAGGACAGAGCTCAAGGAGCTCCTGTGCTCTGACACAGCTCCCACTCCCAGCTGCCTCCTTCAAACACCATTTCAGGGGCAATCATCCACCTGTATTTTTGGCTGAGGATCAACTACAAACTGTGCTTTTCTGACACAATCTCCCTCGCCTTCTCTGGGTGTGTAATGCTCATCAATGCTACTGGGAAGGCGCAAGGAAGCGTTTTGCAATCTCTGGTTTATAAGCATATAAGATAGGAAAAATTTTAGTTTTGCATATGGCAACCTGTAACTGCCTGTTCTTTCTACCCATAACCTCCCACAAACACCAGCCAAAATTAATTAAATGCCACACAGGCATAAACAAAATTAAAATATAATGCTGGTAATTTTGGAGTTTTGGGCTTGGATCTTTCCACTGTTTTTACAGCATTCATGCTAATGCAGCGTGGAAAGGAAAAGCAGCTTGTTAGTTTGAGCTCTCTCTTCCAGCTCAGTTCCTGAGGCTACCCAACACACTTGCACTCTTATTTGCTCTCCTTTCTACCATATCCCAAGCTGTGAAATTAATATGCACAGAGGACATAAACCTCTAGCTCAGGAATAAAAAGTGACCTTAATATGCTCCTGCTTAATCCTTCCTGGGCTCAGCGTACCATCGCTTTGGGAAGACAACCCCGCACGAAACCAAGGTGCCACCTCGCCCTTCAGCGAGAGCATCCCCCACACGCACTGGGTGACTCCTTGTGGAAAATCCCAGCTGGGAGGGAGCGGCGCAGCAGCAGGGGCAGAGGTACCCGAAGCAGCGCACCAAGAAGAGGGCACTGCATCCACGCTTGGACCGCTGGCAGCTGGGAAGCACTGACCTGATGTGCAGTAACCACTCGAGCCCGCTGGTTCTCTGGGAAAAGCAGCAGGATTCAGCTCAGAGTGCCAGACTGTAATGATGAGGGGAATGGGAGAAACTGCTTTTGCTTCGCTACACAGGAGCGGCGGGCACTTTGCACAGCAGCACCCACACAGGCAGGGCCCCACAACATCACTGCCACTGAAACTGCAAGGAAAAACTCCATCCAAAGCACTTAAAATAAGAGAGAGATTTAATTTATAATGCCAACTTGCACTCCCCTCCCTGCTGCCCCAGGTCAGGCCTGAAGGCTTTGCCTAGCCTGTGGTTTCAGCTGTTCAGAATTTCAAAACTCTGAGGTCCCAGACAACAACTCCTGAAGATTTCTGCCAAATTTAACTTCACAGGCGTGAGAAGGTGCCACACTGAGCCCTAAAATGTGAACATGCACAGTCAGGTGGCAGCATGGCTCCCTGCTCTGTGAGAACAACTTGAACAACAGTATTTCCTGCATCCCAGTCTGGAGAGAAGCACAAACACACCTTTCTCTAAAAGCAAAAACAAGAACCCTCTCCCCAGAAACAGCACCAAATTTTCATGATAAATCACCGCCGCCTCTCTCTGGGGATTAAAGCCTACACATGTTGAGTCAATTACACAATTATTCTGCGTTTTCAGGAAAAAGAGAATTAATGTTCAAACACATGGAGTGGCAACAGCCACAGAGAAACCAAAAGCCTCGCTCATGCGAGCACACAGGGACTGTGCCTGAGGAACAAGCGCTTGCACTAACTGCAAAGTGATGACTGCATTTCTACAGATTCCTCAGCTGTTGCTTTGAGCTCTTTCATCGAAAAGAAGTGTTTTGGCAGCACACCAAACTAAAAAAGTAAAGAAAAGTAGCTTGGAAGTGCATGTGAAAATACATACATAAGAATATACAAATCAAACTATTTTCTTCTGCCGCTGTAAAAGCATCACATGAAATGTTATCAAAACTGTAAATTCCAGAGCAATTCAGTTGTGCACGTGCTAGTAGCTCTTAAATTTCATACATGCATGGGTGTAATGCACACATTCCCCTCACAATCTTTTCAACAGTTGTCACAAATCTGGAGCACATCAAGAGCAGAGCCCCAGGGCACTGGACTTACTCAGGAGCTTGTTTTTAACACTGAGGTGAAGAATGAACAACGCCAGTCTCACAAAAGGAAGACACCAACGGAAGGAGAACATGCCACAACAACAGCCATCTCCAGAAAGCCATGTTTGCTACCATGAGTATTCCAAGCCGGATTTGCAAAATAAGTTAATTTTGCATGCAAATGGACACTTGCACATCTAACTGACCATTTGTGCAAGCAATTACACACGTGATTACCTGATTGCATAATTGTGTGGGCCTAATTTTGAAATTGGGTCTTACATTTTCTGTTGAACACAAACGCTCTATTTAATAAATAGATATTGAGTAGTTTTGAAGCCAAGTCATCCATACCTACTGACTCTAAACCAAATATTGAAAAAACATGCTGAAATGTCTATTTACCCAAAAAAGAGCCTCATGTAACCCTGGTGTAATGCAGCACCATCGTCACCTAACTGAGCCCCAAGTTTCTCTGATGAAACTTCTAGTCCTCTAAATTGCAACTGAAAGCCAAATATCTGTACAAACATGCCAGCGATCTTCATCAGAAGCACCGGAAAGTTCCTTACTGTAATTCTTTCAGTGAAAGGCTTCTGGGGCTTTCTTGCTACACAGGATGTATTCTAGGGAGGAAAATCAAAGTAAAAGCACATTAAAAGAAACCTATTCTTAGCAAGCTGGTCAGCAGCACATGAGTACAGTTTCATCAGACAAATCCTGAAGATCAAGCAAAATCCAAGCTTTGAATTATGAGGTGATGCAGGGTTTTTTGCATGTGATCCAAGACAGTTGATGTCCCTGGAATTCGCATTGCTGACCTCTAGGGAGAGGTTTCTATCTAAATTTAATCGTCCTCAAGTATTTTCAATATAATCGTAAGGAGTATTTTTCTTTTATGGAATAATCCTAAACACCATCAATTTTCCTGTGCATATCAACCACAAGTCTCTATTTTACATGTCAAGCAAAAGCTTTTTAAGATTAGCTGTCAGAGCCTGCCAGTTTTGGCCAAACATCAATTTTCTGTGTGGATGATGCATTAAATTTAAGACGCTTGTTGCTACTTTGGGCAAAGCAATATAGCAATTACCAAGCTATTTCTGACTTACAAATCCATAAGTAATCATATTGCTGGAAACCCAAACTTGGTGGGAAAGAAATTAAGTAGAGTGTTAAAAACAAAGACTACCACTGAGGTAGTCACTGCCACCTCCCTCAGGATGCACATCAGTGGAAAGACCTGACATCACAGTCCCTGAGCCACAAGAGATCTAGGGAAAAGCAACTCCAATTCCCTCAAGCTTTTATTTCATCCACCACAACTACACATAGACCACAGAGGATCTGAGCTGGCTTTTGGTCCTCTCTGTCCTTCCCTGGTACTTTGGTACCTGCCACTGATGGTTTTTTTCTCCACATGACGCTGAAGTCCTGTGCTGTGTGGCACCCAGACACAGCCTCCTTAATATTACGAAGTCAGGGTTGTGTGACCCAAGAAATGATGCTGTTCTAACACCTCATACTGATGACTCCCAAGGAAAGCTTTATTTACCTGCCAGAATAAGCCTCAGCCTGTGCCACCAAATAAACAGAGGGTTTATTCCAGACATTTCTAGAAAAACGGGCATGCTTCAGAGTTCTCAAGGAATTTAATCCACGGCTGGTTTAAGAAACACACGTAAGATGAGCTTTGGTGATCTTAAGCATGTCCTGCAAGAGTCAGCTGGGATCCCAAGAATCCCGGGCACTTTGGCTCACATCTGCACTACCCAAATCAAGGAGCAACAACCCAGGGAGCAGAGCATCCCTCCTCCTTGCTGGCATTGCTCCAGCGCTCATCCTCCACAAGCCTGCAGCAGCATTGCCTGACAAAATACTTAAACACCATCCACGCCTCGGGAAAACACCAGTGTCTTAAAGCTCAAGACAATGAAAACCTCACACTGGCCCCAGAAGAAAACACAAATCTAAATCTGACAGGGGCTACCCAACGCCAGAACAAAGACCCAGTCATCAATGAGCCAAAAAAGATGGACTCCCAAACACCAATGTCAGAAATGTACCAGGAGTTGATGTCATTTTGTCACATCACTGAAAAAACCAGTCAGACTAGATCCAAAACAACCAAAAGGAAACAAGTGTCACAGTAATTCTCACATAGCCTGGAACAATTTGGACACTTCTAACACAGGAAAAGCCCAAGGTACAGAGCGTTGGAGCAGAAGGTTTACGCCCACAAGCACAGGATCCATCTGGGCCAGACAGGACCTACAGAAATCACACACACTTATAGCCTTTATATGGAGAAAGCCACTATTTGCAATGTTTTGTCTCATTTCTGTGGGCCTTCAGCAAGAGTGAGATTATTCAAATTGACAGCAACAGTCTGGCAAGATTGTTTTCCAGTATCAAAGGACACCTACCCAGTAATTGCTGTACTGTAGCATGAGGCATAGCCCACGTATTTTAATGCCTTAACCACATGTCATGGTAGCAATTGGACTGAAGCGATTAAGTCTTAATGAACCCACGTTTCCATCTCCAATTCCACCAGCGATATTTGCAAGACATTGCAAAACCATAATTCAACCAGTTCCTGCATAAAATATTACAAAGGAATTTAAAAATATGGCTTATAAAAACAACCACTGGAATTTTCCCCCCATTTCTTAAGGTACATGAGTTTTGAATTTTCTCTGCATGCAGAGCAGCTAAAGGTGGTTTTTTTCTTCTTTCTGTGAAGACTGAGATTCTTGTAAATCCAAGATCTTGGGATAACATTAGCAGGAAGAAATTCACAGCAAAAAACACTGTGTGAATCTGGTTGTTAATCTTGCAAAAACAGAAGGGAAAAAAACCCAAACAATCTCCTCCTGTCCCCAATCTTTAGCTACCACAAGCAAGTAAAAGCTTCTTAATCTTTTATTAGCAATTTCATTAAAGGTTGAGGCTGAACACCAAAACCCTTGGGCAGCCAGAAACATTCAGCACAGACCTGATTTTGTTTCCTTTCTGAGAAGCTGGACCAAGCCAGGGAAAATGTGAAACATCACTACAGTTGTTGGCAGCTCCAGAAAGAACCCCCCACCTGTGCTGCAGGCACCACATTACTCACACAGCAGCTGCTTGTTATATCGTGATATAATGAAGTTTCACAGTGACACGTGAAGCAACACTAGAAACAAACCTAGCCCAGGACCTCAGTGTTATGCAGCACAAGGGCGAAGTAAATGCTGTACAAGTTATCACCACTATTTACAGGCTCTAATAATTCCACATTTTTCTAATATGATCTTACCAATACACAGTGCCACCCCGGGTGACACCAGGGCTGCACAGCTGTGTGAGCTGGCAGCAGTTTAACACATGCTGCATGAGAGGACCCAAACATGCATGATTTTAAGAGCAGTCCAAGCCTCCAGGAGACAAAGAAATACTCTATGCTGAGAAATCCAGGGAGAAATTAACAGTGCTGGCACAAAAGTCCTCCTCTGGCTAAAGGAGCAGACAAGGGAAGAGAGAAGAGTGGCAACGACTTAACATTTGTTTTCAAAATTTCCATTTTCTCTTAATGGGATATTAATTCCCTTGTTCCCATGAGCTAAGCTGGCTCTGGGAGGAAAAATTCCCACCTTCCACCACCCAAGACCCCTGCAGAAGATGGTCCCCACACCCTTCACCGGGTCTGAGTCAGCTCATGGAAGAAGTGGAATAGCGGGGATGGAACCTCAATTTTCTAAACAAAACTAGCTGCACACCATTCTGTTTGCATATCAGCTTCTCCCATTCACAATGTGCTAATTCAGGCAGCAGCCGCTGTGGGACATAAGGATGGCTTTCAAATCAAACAGCTACATGCATTATTTTTGCCTCCATCCTACACAATTCCATGGCTTTTTCCACACGCTCCAATGCGTATGTCCTCTGAGCATTATTAATAGCTACTAAAGAATATTATCTGCCTACCAATCACTTCAGCTTCCTCCTTAATGGCAAGTACATTTTTAGAGCATCAAATATATCAACAGGGACAATGGTTGCTAAATTTGAAGTCAACAACAACTGGAAAACGTTAGCTACTTCATTGGTATTTTTACATGCTTGCAGAAATATCTCTTGAAATAAATGAGCCTTTTTTTATCCTTTCAAAGAGATAATAAAATAATACTGAATTCTAAATACTGTCATATATCCTCAGCAAACAGCAATTTAAATTTAGATAAATACATTTTTACTGCCAAAGATAATGAGCAAAAATAACTACAATTCAACTTTGCATAGTGGATTGGATGAAAAAAAGACCACCTTAAAATGATAGCTGACTGGCAGCCACAGCGCAGCCGATGAACACTCACCAGAATATGGACAGTCTTGGAAAAGGGGTTAAAGCAAAATAATTCTTAGGAACAAATGCTTATCATTGCATCTGGCTGCGACATTAACCTTAAAAGACTACTAAAATATTCCATTAGCATACTAACCACGGTACATAAACTTTTATGCTTAAAATGTTCAATATTTCAACGTAATTTCAATTAATGGAAATTGAACATTAGGATATGTATCAAGTTAAGTGCGATGGTTTTCCTTCCCGCGCGTGCAACAAAGCGGCTCCAACCTGCCCGTACCAGCTCCCGCCACGGGAGCCACGTCCACAGGAGCAGGTCCTGAGCAGCTTGGGGGGTTCAAAGGAGCCGAACACCACCACAGATCCCTTCCCTGCACGTGCAGCCCTGCACACCAAGGTTATTTAAGCACATGCTGGAATGCAAAGGGGAAGCACGTCCGCAGTATCTGCTCAGGAACCTCACCGGCGGCAGCAACCCAGAGGCACCTGCCCCGTAGGAGAGGCTTTCTTGGGAAAACAGGGACAAAGGGATGGAAGCAGCATTTGGAGAGTCTCAGCGGAGCAGAAGGAGCCAAGCCATGGCTGAAGTCAGTAGGACTGGGATAGGTTTCAGAGTTTTATCCGGTGTGTCACCACTGCCCAGGACACAAGAGTGTCCTGTTCTCACAGCAATGCTACAGCCAAGGCTGCATCACTGTTCCACAGTTTTGGGCTTTCCCAACTTTTCTACAACCCAGTTTTGTTCAGAAGGGGTTTTATTTTTGGGGTTTTTTTTCCTCCAATATGCAAGCTTTTTTGCCTCAACCTCCGTGTGGCAGGATCCATTTCCTACATCAATCACAATCAGGAGGGGTGAGAAAAAGAGAGAGGTCAGGTATCACAACTCTTAATAGACATTTATTAGGCAGTTTAGTCAAGCAGCTGCGGGTAAAGGGTCACATAATGCCCTGCAGTGCCACAGTAGCCTCTCCACGTGAATTTAAAGCCTGTCAGCAGCACATCCCACAGGCCAGCTTCCTCAGTCCCACTGGGAACAAGGCCTAGGAGGGAAACCTGCCTGCCATGGGGCAGCTCAGATCCTGGTCCCACAGCCAGCACTGGTGTGAGCTTGGGCTGGTCCTCAATGGGATTTTGGAATATTTCTGCAAGCTCTGTATTTCTGTAAGCTCAACAGCAGCTGGTGATGAGAGACAGGAGCATGTCACCACGTGACAAGAGCCCACGTTGCACTGCTGACTTATTAGGGGGAGATTAAGAAAGATTAAGTTATAAATGCCCATTCAGGTATTGTACGTGTAGCTGCACAGACATTGGGAGAGAAAGAAACTGAACATGAAATGAGTATAACCTTAGAAGTCACTAAAAAGGACTTTACAGGAACACTATACAATGACTGATCATTTTTTTAGAGTTCAAAAAGAACTGTACCCACTAAAAGTTCGAGGCTTACTTTCCCATTTATTTACTTGATTTTCCCACCTCCTCCTTTGTAGGGAGCTAGAATTTATAGGCTTCAGGCATGGAAACAAAAAACAGTTACCACTGGAAAAGAAAAATATTTTTTGATACTCTTTGCAGTATGAATTTTTATATATACTTATATTCTTGGTATTCAGCACAAGCTTATGGTGTGACCAGTATGTGCTCCTGCAGTTTGAATTATTGACTTTGCTGCCCGAACACCAGCCAACATCAGACCCTCACGAATCACTGATGCAAAAGCAAATATTCTTCTGCCCTGGACTTTGCACACCCTTTATGCAAAGTGGGAAGAAGGACAAGTTTCCCTGGCAGGCTGGGAAGAAAAAAAAAGAAAATAAGGAGATATATTTAGCAGCAGCTGTTCAAAGACTTCAGGAGGCTTGGCATGTGCCCGTATGCCCAGCAGAGGTAGCGGACAGTAGAAATGAGACCATTTATCACGTGGACACGCAGCTCATCACAAGGGAACTGCCACCGAGCACAGCTCAAACTGCTCCTCCAAAGCAAGAAGTCGCTAAACAAACATTAACTAAAGTTGCTGAAATGATGAATCTTTCTGGCAGATTGCAGTACTCCCATGGGATAATTCAGCTTTGGCTACGTGGGCACACATAAAATTCACCAGCAGCCTGCACTTGTTTGCAAAAGAAAAACCTTTAAGGCGGTGAAAATCAGAGCCTGTTGCACACCCCGAGGACTTGTCAGCACACAAGTGATTCACAGGAAACAGCCCAGCTGCACTCACCTCATCCTGCCATCGCCCCTGCCACAGTACAAACCAAATCCCAGGAACAAGCCCCCTCTCCCAGCAAAATTGCCTCAGTGCAATGAGAGTGTGCAGAGTCCACCAGGGCAGACCTGGCTTAGCTGTTTCCACAGAGCTGCCATCGTTTGCCAGTGGTCTTAAGCCCATAAATGCCTGGTCGCACAGCACTAAACCCCAACCTGCAAACGCAGGACACAAAGTTCAGAAGCTTCCAGGGAATCATCCTTTTGCCCCACACCAACCACCACGGACCAGCTCACCCTTACTGTCCTAAGGAAATTAGGAGAGAGATTGTTATCATGCAAAAACAGAAAAAAGAAATGAAACCTATGGGCTACATCATCTTTTTGAGCAAATACATGTGTTGCAGAAGGACCATCTGATTCAAGCCCACAGTGCTGAGTGACCACGTATTTTCTGTTTTCTTTACTAGCTTGTCACAACAGTTCCCACACTGTTAGGACCACGTACTTTATTCCTGGCTGGAACTCCTTCATCTTTAGTACCCAGTCACCAGGCAGGTACTTACTGGTTATCTTAACGAGTCCTCCACAACAAGTCACCTGAGCTCCCTTGGTTGCTCACACTAAGCACTTCAGTGTTTGGGTCACTCTCCCAAAGTGCTCTTATTCCTCCCCTGTTGTGCAAGCAAAGGCACAGGAGGTGGGGACAGGACTCCAGGGACGACTGATTCCCTGCTAGCCATCTGAAAAGCTGCTCCTCGGCCTGGGAAAGGGGTGTGGAGGAGAGCTGAGCAGCAGGACCAGAGCCTGGGAAATCACAGCCCCAACTCCGGACTGCTCGTCCTGCTGCCGGGAGCTCCTGGGGGCTGCTGCCACCTAGAGATGCTCACAGAGCCAGGCTGCGGGCTGGCCACCCCGCACACCCCAGCACCAACGCCCAGGGAAGGCTCAGCACCCACCCCAGCAGCTCCCCGGCTCTGACCAGTGACTCAGAAAGGTGATTCTCCAAAAAGCCTTTTGAAGATGTGCACGCTCTGGATGACACGCTGTGCTTCCAGATACAGCGCGAGTCAACTTGCTGCGGTTTGCTTAAATTTAATTAAAAAACAAAACATCAGAAAAAACCCAACTAAACCTAAATCCCCTGAAAACTAGAAGAAAATATTTAATTTAATTAGGATGCATGGCTAATGCCCTGCTAGAAAACCGAGGGCACATTTCAGAACAACTTGACATTAAGGTCAGGAGTGCAATGCAGCACTTGCGGCTCAGCCTGGAGCACTCACAGGGTGCTGAACCCTGCGCTGCCATGGACCCAACGTGCCTTTCTCTGCTACCTGTCCCACTTCACTACCCTGCAGGCTCCGGAGAAAGGCTTCTCCCTTCGTGAGCTGCTGCTGCCAAGTCTCGTTTGCTTTACTCATAAGCCATGTATTTCAGGTCCTTATTATTACTGTTTTCATGTTAATTACAAGCGCAGCTCCTAGTGCCAAAATCCATACACATAAACATCAATTACCATCTCTCTTTTTAAAAGCGAAGTCACAACTCAGTCACTGGGGCATTCAGCAGTGCTGGTCTCGGCAGGGCAGGTGCAGGCACAGAGGCTGCGTGGGGCAGCCCTGTGCTGGAACTGCCCCAGGATCCCTGGGGATGCCCCCAAGAGCAGGGCCAGATGCAGCCTCCTCTGCCCTGCAGCAGCACAGACTCACAGTGCCTTCTGGGGACACAAGGGACAGCAGCCCTGCCCTGGCTACCATGCAGAGATGTCCCCACAGACACCCACACCAGCCCTGGAAGGTGGCATGGCACGGGAGGGACTCCCAGGAGGGATGCTGAGCCCGTAACAGCACCCGCTCCCCTTTGGCAAAAAGGCCCAGATGGGACAACCCCTGTGCAGGGGCCAAGCCGTCTGATGGCAGTCACAGGCTGAAACTCTCAGTCAATATTTATCGTGCCTTTGCAAAGGCACTCAGAGCTCAGCCTAATTTTAACCATCAAATAGACATCGTGGCGGAATAAACGGGAGAGGTGCCAAGCAGGGCTGTTGCAAAGGAGAGGAGCTGCATCTCTCCAAAGGCATGCGGCATGTCCCATCCGACATGGCCCAGAGAGGAGTAAAGGCATGAAATTAAAGCCTGCCCCTACATCAGGCTGAACACGCTTCTCACTGGCAAATAATAACATTTAAAAAAAAAAAAAAAAAGAAACTGCAAAAATATTTGAAGCACAATTATTCTCAGAGCAGCTGAATACTTCAAACAGGACTAAGTTAATTTGGCTGTAATTATTTAACAACTCACCAACCCCACATATCAGAAAATGGAGTTAATTTATCAGCTATTTTCAAGCAGAACAAAGACTTGCCAGCTTCCAGGTAACAGCCCAAGCTGTTTGGCTCACGTGACCCCAGCTGAGCTGTGCACTGCAAACATTATATGCCCAAGCACGGAGACAGAAGAAATCAGAAAACCCCAATGTGTTTACATATTTACATCTTAACCAACACGCACGGGATAACGAAATCAAGTTTGGCCAACAGCTTGTTTGCATGAGCAATGGCATCATCATCTCTCTTGATGCACCACAAACGAGGGCAGCAGCCAGAGCCCCATCCCAATGCCCCCAATAGCCAAGAGAGCCCAAATTCTGAGGGGTCCTAAATACTTGCAAATCATGGCTCCCTGTCCAGCCTGCCTTGCTATTTCAGCAAGCACCAAGCAGCAAGACTCAATCATTACTAGCTGCCAGTGCCCACAGCAGCGCCTAAACCCCTCCAAATAGGAAATGTCACTCCAACCCTGCTATTTTAATAACCGGATTTTCTGTTTGGCACAGTGGGTTTTCAGCAGCACAGATCCAGGAGGCTTCCCCAGAGACGACAGGAAGGCAGGCAAGCAACCCCAGACCGATGCTTTTTATTTTCACTAGGGTATAAATCCAACAACGGAGAGTCTTTTGTGATCATCCATGCCAACAGCCTGGTCCGAGCGGTGGGAAGGACTGCCGGAGAGCACGGGAGCATCCCAGTGAGGATAGCTGCTACCCAAAACCGGGGCACGCTACGGGGAAAGTGTGAGACAGAAAAGTATCAAGTGAGGCGAACTGCCAGGCTGCGTGTAAACAGGGAGGCAGGCAAAAAGGTACAGCGAAGCCGAGCCTGTGAAACGAGGAATGCCATTCTCCTTTCAGCAGGGATTTACCGATTCAAACAGCAGAAAGAGAACGCATAAGAAAAAGCAGCAGCCCAGCCTTTCAGCCCTCCCGATTTCGAGGGTTAGGAAACGATCACACAGCAAAAAAGTAAACTGTGCCCCAAGATCAAAAACCGCCTGCGAAGCCCAATCAGGCAGGCAAAGCCGGGGCACGCTCCTTTCGCCTCTCACCAAACGTATCCTACTCCCTGTTACATAAAGCCCCAAAATATAAACTAAATTGTGAGAACGAGGAGCTGTTGCACCAATACCGCCCAAACAGCATAAATTTTGCATCACCGGGGAGGGAAGGGGGAAAAAAAAAGTAAAAAAAAAAAAAGCTAACTTACAAGGACTAAAGACATTTCCTTTTAATGTTTTATTCACAGCAAAGGGGCGATGCAGCGGGGGGTGATCCCCGTGCCCTCCCCGGGCGACTGAACCGGCACAGCTCGTACTACGGCGGCGGAGAGCGCTGCTCCGATGCCAACGGGAAAACAAAATTCAAGCCAACGCTGCAAGTTTCCCTCCAGAAAGTTAAAAATTCGGGGCAGACCCTGCCGGCGGAAAAAAGCGCCTTTTCCAGCGTTAACTTCCAAGTCGCCTGCTCGCCCTCCGCCGTGCGCACACACCTCGGCCCGGTGTTTACGCTGCGGGCTTGGGACACACGGCGCACACGAACG
Source organism: Pardalotus punctatus (assembly GCA_013400915.1). Taxonomy (NCBI): domain Eukaryota; kingdom Metazoa; phylum Chordata; class Aves; order Passeriformes; family Pardalotidae; genus Pardalotus; species Pardalotus punctatus. The sequence continues at coordinate 202,718 of VZTX01004072.1, read as the reverse complement.
CACAGGTGTACGGCGCACGAACGCTTCCTCGTCCGCCCGGCCCGCCGCGATGCGAAGTTCGGGAGCGCAGCCCCGTCGAGGCGGCAGCGGCACCTGCGGGGACACGCACGGAGCCCGGCCGGGGCTCCGGAGGAGAAGGGCGGCCCCGGGGCCGGGCGGCACAGCGAGCGGGGACACGGAGCGCTACTGCGCGGGCGATCCGCGACCGCCGGCTCCGCTCCGCTTCCCGCGGGGGACTGTCGCCCTCTGGCCGCCGGCGCTCCGCGGGACCCGCGCGAACTCCCGCACGCCGCGCTGGGCACCGGGAC